>JAEANM010011488.1:0-15248 GCA_017656035.1 Myanophis thanlyinensis | reverse complement strand
AATAAAATAAAATAAAATAAAATAAAATAAAATAAAATAAAATAAAATAAAATAAAATAAAATAAAATAAAATAAAAGGGGAAACCATAAGGCTGGCACTACCATTTGCAGTGGCACGTGGCCATAAAATTTGGCATTTTGACATAACTACAATATTCCTCAATGCTGAGTTAAAGGAAGAAATTTACATGGTTCAAGCACCAGGGTATGAAAGTAAAAAGCCTAACATGGTGTATAAATTGAACAAGTCATTAATGGGCCAAAGCAGTCAGCCAGGAATTGGAATATCTGTTTAGATAAGGCATTGAAGGGGCTTGGGTTCAAGAGTTGCAAAGCTGATGGTTACATATATACTGGAAAGTTGAAAAGTGAGAATTAAATTGCTTTACTGCTGCACCAACGCTATTGCATTGGATGGTGTAAAAAGGATTCTCGGGTATTTGAAGGGAACTGTGAATTTGGGTCTCCAAATACAGGTCTCTGAAGAATTATTATTTTTATTTATTATTTAATTCAATTTATATACTGCCCCCTCTCCCGCAGGACTCGGGGCGGTTCACAGCCAATAAAACAAACATCATCAATACATCAAGTTAAAATACAATTAAAATAATTAGACAAAGGCCAATACTTTAAAATTCAATTTACATAGTTAAAAAAAAAACCCAACATTTAAAACAAGTTTATATAAAAATTAAAATTAAAATTTAAAATTAATTAACACTTTGGTTATACTATAAAATCAATTTATACTGATTATTGTTTCCTATTATGATTTGATTGCTTATTTGTACCCCATGACTACCATTAAGTGTTATATGTTATAATTCTTGATAAATGTACCTTTTCTTTTTATGTACACTGAGAGCCTATGCACCAAAGACAAATTCCTTGTGTGCCCAATCACCCTTGGCCAATAAAGAATTCTGTTCTATTCTGTTTTATTCTAAAGCAAAGAAAAGCTGAAGTAGAATTGTAGGCCCTCTTATAACACTACTTAATAATCACTTTGCTTATAATCACTTTGCTTAATGACCAAGTTCCAACTGTGGTTGCTAAACAAGGACTGCTGATAATATGTATCCTTGATATCCTTGATTTGCCAGAAAGATGTATCAGCATGACATTTGCTGTCACTCTTGTTGGTCCATCTGCTGCCTCTACAGGTAGTCCTTGACTTATGTTTGCAAAATTTCAATCTCTAAGCAATGTGGCCATTAAATGAATCACACCTGATTTTATGATTTTCTTTTTGCTACAGATAAGTCAATCATGCAGTTGTTAAGCAAATCTGACTTCTTCCATGGACTTTGCTTTTCAGAAACCAGCTGGGAACTTACAAATGGCAATCACATGATCCTAGCATGCTGCAACCATCATAACTACATGCTGGTTGCCAAATGCCCAATTTTTGATCATGTGACTGCAGGGACACTGTAAGAATCATGTTATGGCCAGTTGTAATTCACTTTTTTTCAATGCCATTGTAACTGCAGCACTTTTCAAAGTGAGAAAACCAAAAGTACACATATAGATTGAATGAAACCAGGCATAATAGCAGTAACTGTGAGAGGGATCTTGGAGCCTTGGTGGACAACCAATTAAATATGAGCAAAGAGTGTGCAGTAGCAGCCAAAAAAGTGAATGCAATCCTAAATTGCATTAATGGAGGGATTCAATCAAGATCAAGTGCAGTAGTAGTACCCTTCTATAAAGCCATAGTAAGGCAACACCTAGAATACTGCATCCAGTTATGGTCACCACACTATAAAAAAGACATTGAGACTCTAGAAAGTAGAGTGTAGAAAAGAGGAACCAAGATGATTAGGGGACTGGAGACTAAAACATATGAAGAACGGTTGCAGGAACAGGGCATGGCTAGTCTAGTGAAGGACCAGGGGGAACATGATAGTAATCTTCCAATATTTGAGGGGCTGCCACAGAGAGGAAGGGGTCAAGCTGTTTTCCAAGGCACCCAAAGGCCAGATAAGGAACAGTGGATGAAAACTGATCAAGGAGAGATTCAATCTAGAAATAAGGAAAAAATTTCTGACAGTGAGAACAATCAACCAATGGAATAGAAGTTGCCTTCAAAGGTTACAGGAGCTTCACCATTGGAAGCTTTCAAGAAGAGATTGGACTGCTATCTGTCAGAAATGGTGTAGCGTTTTCTTCTTGGGCGCAGGGGTTGGAGTAGATGACCTACAAGGTCCCTTCCAACTGTGTTATTCTGAAATGGGTGACATACCAATTGAATAAACAGATAAATAAGAATAAACTTCAAACATTAAACAAACTATTGTAAGTTGGCTAATTACATTGACTCACTTCCCAACCATTCCTGGAAAGTTATATAAGTGATGAAATGAACAAATATGATGTATTTGGATACCACTCTTTAATAGTGCTGGAATAAGTAGCGAATATTACCTTAACACTTCTACAGCTAAGCACAATTTAAGGCTGTTTTGTGGGCTGGGGATGAGATAAAGGCAATTTACCAGACAGAAAAAACTTGCTATCAGTGGATGGTGAGATGCAGATGGGGGCCCACCCAGCGATTTGAAAGAAAGAAGTTTATGCATTTTGAGTTAGAGAAATCTAGAGAAGGCACTGAGAGACAGGCCGACCCAGTCAGCTTGCTAGAATATTGTATTACAGATCCTGGTTTGCAATCAATGACTTTGTTTTAAAGGGTTTCTTGTACACTTCCACAGAAAGGATAATAAGGCAATTTTAGGCCAGCTATTATTTTAATTACAGCTCTCGTTCAAAACATCTTTTGTGTTTTTTCCAGCTCTTCCACAAGTTGATGCTTGGAAAAATCACCCCAAGGAGACTAGTTCAGATGAACTCTTTAGAGATGGCCTCCAAGGAACTAGCAGAGTGGAGAGCCAAGAAGAACAAACATGTAAGTTGAGGTCCCTGCAGCCTTTTCAGCTTGGTTGATGTATTTGGAAGGGTAAGAATTTGCTGCGGGTACAAATCCAGTCTTATTTCCCCCATTTGCAAAGGTTAATACTGGCAACCATGTTTTGTTTGTTTTATTAAATTTATATGCCGCCCATCTTACTTTCAAATGACTCTTACCACTAATATATTGAAGAAGGAAGGTGTGTTGAATATGTTCAGCATCTTGAGTTATTTGTGAAAATAATAAAGGTGGGATATACATGAATAAATAAATATAAAAATCAATACAGGAAGTCCTCGACTTACAACAGTTCATTCAGTGACCAAAGTTACAATGGCTCTGAAAAAAGTGATTTGTGACCGTTTTTCACACTTATGACCATTGTGGCATCACCATAATCACGCGATCAAAATTCAGACGCGTGGCAGTTGATTCATACTTGTGACGGCTGTCGTGTCCTGGAGTCATGTGATCACCTCTTGTGACTTTCTGATAAACAAAATCAATGAGGAAGCCAGAGTTCATCATGCTATTAACTTAACAATTGCAGTGATTCTCCTAACTGTGGCAAGAAAGATCATAAAATGGAGCAAAACTCACTTCACAAATGTCTCACTTATCAACAAAATTTTGGGGGCTCAGTTGTGGTCGTAAGCCAAGGACTACCTGTATTTCTGCAGCCACAAGGCAAGCCGCCTGGAAAAGTTTAGTGATACAGTTGTTACAGGTGATACTGAGACCTTGCTCCAAGAAATGATTTAAGCAGAATCTTTGGAAAGCCAAGGAGGTGGCCTATCTTATGGATGGGTTTTGTATCATGATAATCTTTGGAGGTGGATATGATCCTGAAGTAGTGGATCTATTCATACTTTTAGTTGCCTCTGCGGTGGGGAAATGGGCACTGACACTCCTCTGTTTCACTGCTTAGTTAGATTTATGGGTGCTACTATTGTTGCTGGGGCTAGTTCGGGTTCTTTTCTTATCTTTAAGTGGCATTTGGGGTTGTCTTGTTAAGTCACAAATGGTAAGACCTGTCACAAGCCGGGAGCTTATTTCGGAAGCCTGTCACCAACCATCTTGACTCCCATATCAGATGTGTACCTTTGAATGTCATGTGTGAAATGATCCTCCTCCTTGGAGCCATGTCAGTGTCATTCTCTTGCTTACAGGAACTGGAGATGATTGAGAAAGAGGAGCGAGAAGTGCCAAGGCGTTGCTCTGAAAAATTCACCCACAAAGGAATTGTAGAGATATACAGAGAAGCAGATATAGATGTGGCATCTGAAGAAATAATTGTGAGTAGATGGTAGTGTTCAGGGCAGGGCAACAAACATGAGCCTTGCTGTAGGCCAGGGGTGTCAAACTCAGTTTCATTGAGGGATGCATCAGGGTTGTGTTTGACCTCAGGGAACCAGGGTGGGCATTGCCAGCTCAATGTCACTTGTGTCATGGGCACCTGTGGCAGCCCAAGTGCTCTGCCAGAGAAAACGGGCTCCCAAGCTTCATTTTCGGCTGCGACAGCATTCTCTCTGCAGGATGCTGTTGCAGCTGAAAACTGAGCTTGGAAGCCCATTTTTGCTGGCAGAGGTACTGCAGGCCAGTCCTTTGCTGTTTCCAGAGAATCCCTGCAGGCCAGTTCTAAGCACTCTATGGGCCGGATCTGGCCCCCGGGTCTTGAGTTGACCCCTCTGCTGTAGGCAATTCCCTTGAGTTTGAAGGAAGAGATATCAAGGGGTACCCCTAATTGAATTGTTAAGAACTGAAGAAGAGATTCTTGTGAAGATACACTCTAGTCAGAGACTGGAGGGTCTTCTCCTGCATTGCTATGTAACTTGGGAGTTGCCTTTGGCCTCTCTGCTTTCCGTTGCAGTGCATTTATAGAGATTTCGCCAGAAGTTTAGTTGTTAGGTGATTTTGATTTTTATTATTATTTTAAAGTATTTATAATTTTTTATGCTGATTTGGTTTTGGTTTTGCTTGCTGCCCTCCTCCCACAGAGCAAAAAGGCATCAGCAGATCAACCAGATAAGAAAAAGGTTTGCATTCATGTTATTATATATAGTGAAATTCCTGGGATTCTGTATAATTGGCTGTAGAATGATTTTCCAAGGTCCCTTTTGATTATTATCCTATATGCAACCTTACTCTCTACTTGGTATTAACATTTCCTTTAACCTCTATAGAAGTTAACCAAATGAGTGTTTCTACACAATGGAAATCGAGTCCTTAGGAAAAGATGACTACAATGTAACGTTTAGATTTTTCATTACTGATTTCCATTGTTGATATTGTTAAAGATAGTCCTTAACTTACCATCATTGTAAGCTATTTGAAGTTACAACAGGACTAAAAAATTACTTACAGCTGTCGTCACACAACATTTGCAGTGTCCCTATAGTCACCTGATCAAAATTTGGTTCTTTTGGCAACCAGCGTGTATTTATAAGAGTTGCAATGTCCCAGGGTCATGTGGTTGCTATCTGCAACCTTCCCAGCCAGCTTCTGACAAACAAAGCTAATGGAGGAAACTGGATTTGCTTAATGATGGCATGATTTGTTTAACAACTGTGGCAAAACAAAATTGATTTAAAATCAGGTATAACTGAATTATCAGCTGCCTTACTTAGCAATGGAAATTCTGGTCCCAACTTGTGATCATATGTTGAGGTCTACCTGTAGCAAACTGTCTTCCTCTTGTTAGAACAGCTCCATTACGGAGCACCCCTCCTCCCAAATAGTATTAAATCTGCAAGCTTCGTTGACTTTATCATAGGTGTTAGCTGGTGGGGCTAAAAATTAAAAGCATAATAACTCTCCCGGTGCTGCATTATTTTTAGGAATCATCATTACTCGAGGTGCCATCATTAGTTGGGAGCAACCAAATGAGTAAGTTTGTTTATTTGGTTAATATTAGCATTTATCTAGCTGCCCGTTTTCTCACCAAGTCTTGGAAACACCCAATAAAAATAAATTAAAATAAATAAAACCATATTAAACCTATAAAACTAAACACATTAAAACATTTCAAACAATTACATAAGCAATCTCAATTGTCCAAGTGATTCTAAGTGCTTCCGTGTTTTAAAGGATTTGGGTCTATTTTATTTGTATTTGCAGCTTAGAGTAGGGGAAGCTCACAAATTGCTTTGGTGCTTCTGAATTTTACATTCAAGCCAATCTGGGTTCTGGAAGAAACACCTGGCTCCAGGCTTTGGTGTAAACTCTATGGGTTGTTTTTCCAGTGAACATCATTCTGAAATGAATGAATGGAACTGAGTGTTGGTTTTCAAATGGTTCCTTTTCCATCACTGCTGGGGAGTCTGCAAACTTTCAAGTGATGAGACCATGCCTATCTTTCTTAGGCTGTGTTACCACTTCATTTCAGAATTATTATTTTTTTGCTAGGGAATGGTATTGTCAGAAGGAGCCATAGGATGATTTGGAGGAGAAAAACCAACCATATAAGAGTCCAGGCCTTTTAACCAGAAAGACTGTCAGAGTACACATAGCGGTACTACTTGAGACAACCCAGGAGCAATAACATCAAACAGATCTGTAATAAATAAATAGTGGTTTATCTCTACAAAATAATATACATACACATACTATAGGCAGAGGGCAAACAATCAATCAGCAATTACAGCAGGGAAGAAAACACAGAGAGAAACACCCCCACAGGGCCTTTCTTATTAAACAGACTCTTAAAGAGATAACAGTCAAAAACCCCGCTGACTCATTGTATCATGACACCATTACAGCAGCTGGTCAGCTATTAAATCATTATCCTGACAAAGACATACTGAAGTTGAGAGTTTTTAATAAACAATAGAGCAAGGTTAATCATGGAATCTAAATGACAGAATCAATCCCAAACTTCAGGACTTGCTATTTGTTTGTTTATTAACTTTTTATGTTAGAGTTGTGAATGTGGGTTTTGAAAAACCGACCAAGGATCATTTAAAATGTCCAGGTACTCCTTGACTTACAACCATTCATTTAGCAAGTATTCACAGTTATGACTGGTCCTTGCACTTAACAATGGTTATAGCATACTCAGTCATGTGATTGAAATTTGTACCCTTGGCAACCGGCATGTATTTACAAAGGTAGCAGCATCCTGGAGTCATGTGATCACTATTTGTGACCTTCCCAATTGGTTTCTGACAAGCAAAGTGTGTGTGTGGGGGGGAGCTGGATTCACTTACTGACCATGTATTCACTTAATTTGATTTATTTACAACATGATTTGCTTAATAACTATGGCAAAAAAGTTGGTAAAAATTGGGCACAACTCACTTAAAATTGGGCACAACTCACCGCCTTGGTTAGCAATGGAAATTGTGGACCCAGTTGTGGTCATAAGTTGAGAACTTCCTCTAACTGAAAACAACACAAGTATTTTTCTTTCTTTTTGTCCCTGCAGGAGAGTTGGCTTCTGACAATGAGCGGGTATTTGAGCCAGCTACATATAAATTTACTTTTAAGCAAGAGGCAAAGCCATTTCAGATTTTGCATCAAAACATTACATGCTCAGAGATTGACAAGAGACCTCAGGATGGGGGCAGGTCTGTCTATGTAGCTCAATTTCTGATGTTCAAATCACATGTTCACATTCCATGAATATAAACCACTAAGTGTCTCGACCTTTTCAATAAAAGCTTCCAGAAGTCTTAAGGAATGCTATGTGAATATTCCAGCCTCTCGGGTGACTAGCAAGCAAGCACTGGAGTGTATGACACCAGATGTATCACTAGAGGGGCAAAATCATGAAATGAATGCATCTCACTTTGGCCATGTCGTATGGGGGAATTCCCTGAAGAAAGCAACTGTGTTTGGAAGAGTTAGTGGTAAAAGGAAACCAGGCTGCCAAACAACATGGTGGCTGGACACTATCAAAGCTGACACCAGGCAGAGTGAAAATCAAACAAAAGGAAGCCAGAGCAAAATGTGACACTCTTCATCTAATGGTCACCTCTAAATTATTTGAGTTTTTAGTAGGTAAGGTTGTGTTTTGCATTTTGCAGATTTATTCTCCTAATTTATGGCTGATTGCCTTCCAGATTCTTTTCTGGACAGCAAGAAGCATGTTTAATGGAGATTTAAGAGGCCAGAGTGTTTCCTTTTTCCACCCCATGCAAAATGCTCTGTCTTCTCTCTGAAAGGAGATACTTGAGCTGAGAAAATGTGGGCCCTGCTTCTATGTTTATTTCTTCCCTTGAATAGGAGATAAATGCAACATTCATCCTTTGGCCGATGCATTTCTTTTGGGCAAAAGAAGGCATCAGCAAAACCAGGAAGAAACTGGTTAGATCCTTTGGGTCAATGCCAAGCAGTTGGCAGCTAGATATTAAACCCATCTTTCATCTCTTGTTTGCTTGCTTGCTCTGTGACCATTCCTCAAGTACATCTGTTGTGCATTTCTTTATTAAGTTTTAATTTTATTCAGCTATTAAATCTATATGCCACTCATCTCACAACCAAAGTGATTCTTTCAACTGGATCTATGTCAGATAACCCCTATTAAACGTGCTTTGGCTTCCAGCAGTCCTTTCTATTTGAAATTTATTATGTAGAAACATTAGCATATTAAAACTGAGTGGAAAGTCATAGTGATTTAATTAAGACATGAAATAGGAAGACCCAAAGTAGCTGGTGTGTATCGGGGAAACAGACCATGCTCTGCAGATTTCTTTCTCTTTCTTTAGGTCTGTCTTTGCTAATACTGCAAACCGAAATCGACCGGTGGCAAAGCAGCCCAGCTACTCAGTCATCTGGAATGGGCTTATCCAGACGTCCAGTGTAAAACAGTTTGTAGCCAAAGCATATCCTGTTTCTGGTTTTGGCCCTCATCTCTGTCAGGTAGGGGTAGTACCTACTGTATAGAAGATAAAAACTGTGTGGTCCTTGGGGCTCTCTGTGCTTAGTTGTTTTCTTGCAGATGTTTCATTGTCCATCTACTGTAGGTAACATCATCAGTGCTAAGACATCAGTGCTAGTAGTATAGGCTTAGTAGTATTAGTAGTAATATTAGTAATAGGAACTTAGTATTGTAGGCAGTAGGATTATCTTTTCAGAGATACTGCCAGTATATAAGGAACAAAAAGGGAACGGCCAGCGTGTAGTGGAGTTTAATGTGTGGCTAAAGGGATGGTGTTAAAAAGGAAGGCTTTGGTTTTATTAGTCATGATGTCTGCAGCTGGTCCAATGAAAAACTGTACAAAAGAGATGTTATGCATCCATCAAAGAAAGGGACTGAGTTACTTGGCATTAAATTCACAGTTTCTGGATAAACATTTAAACTGAACAGCGGGGACAGAGAATTAATTGATACAGAACATTTCTGTCCTCAGCAATCTAAAATTAATAGGGTTATCAGTGTATGTAACATAGATGTTTGTGTGGGTAAGATTATCAACCTTGCTGTCAAGCAAAACCAAACATCTAATAGTGATGCCATGTGCACTAATCAAACAGGTGGCAAGAAAGGGGCAGTCAGGCAAACACAGGTTATGTAGACAGTAAACACAGGGTTAATCAAAATGGCCTCCAGAAGTTGTGGGTGCTCCAACACTGGAAGTTTTTAAGAAGAGGTTGGATAACCATTTGTCTAAAGTGGTGTAAGGTTTCCTGCCTAAGCAGGGGGTTGGACTAGAAGACCTCCAAGGTCTCCTCCAACTCTGTTATTCTAGTCTAGCCCTGAAGATGTTACCTAGTTGAGTAATAAAATGTTTGCAGAAAAAAAAGCTAAGTTCAGAGAGTACGAAGGACCCCACTGGTAGTGGTAGTTTTGAGTAACTGAATCAGCTATGGGCTACCTGTGGATGAACACCCGACACCCCATTTGCAGCCTCTCAGCACCTCCAGACCTGGCCTATTGCTGAGATTTGGCCACAGAATGGTCAATTTTGGCAATGTGATTTTGGGCATCTATCTTGAAGTTGAAATGGGAATTATCTTCTGATTCCTGTTCTTGCCCATAACACTACCAAGAAGGGCTAAAATATTTTAATGCTATTCCTCATTGGTATGCAGTGATGGCAGCAGACAATTTCCTGATGTCCTGACTTACATAATAATAACACAGCCACTCCTGTGCCTCTTAGAAGGAGTGTGCAATTTCTCCATTATTCCATTTCTGTCATTAGAACATTACCCAGCATGAGGTCAATTTTAAATACATAACTACATAATGCATTACAATGCACTTGGTTGCAAGAAGGGGTGTCTGGAAAGAGAAACAAACTGCAGTGAAATTCATTCATTCATTCAGTCATTCATTCGTGATAGCTGCCCATCTCAAATAAGTGGTTTGATTATTTTTTTTAGTGAATGCTGGGTGGGGAATTGTGGGAGATGAAATTATGCAATTTAAAGTTGCTGAGACTGTGAAACACAGGTTTCAGCCAATTATGGGACTCCAATTTTTGTCAGTTTCCAGTGGGTTTTTTTGCTGGCTTTCGACATTTGGAATTCAGCATTACACTCCTTCAGGATAATGCATTTGCTTTATGACCATCATAAAAATGGTTGTAAAATTGAGGCAGGTCACATGATGACCCACTTAATGATTGCAACTACTTACGACAGAAATTCCAGGCTCAATTGTGGTTGTTAAATGACTACCTGTATACATTTCTAATGCACCCATGCTTAGAACAATGCTTACTATTTAGTTACTAAACTCCTGGAGGGATATTGCAGAATTGAGAAAAGAAGGAGCAATCAGATTGGTTATGATTACAGAAATGGACCACAGTTATTCTTCTATCAGCTACAGGACACAAATATTCTGCTTTCATTGGGAGCTTATTAGAGAGCCTCAAAGATAACCTGTGTTTTGCTATGGGGTTTTGGCCCTATTGATTTTCTTATTTTATTATAGTCCATAAGTGTTGGGTGGTGTGGTAGTTCAGCACATTGTTAAGATGATGGGCTTGTCAGCTGGAACGGCAGTAGCCCAGGTTTGAGACCTGAGCACCATGTGACAGGGTGAGCTCCCATCCTTGCCTCAGTTCCTGCCAACCTAGTAGTTTGAAAGCATGCAAATGTGAGTAGATAAATAAGTACCACTTAGGTGGGAAGATAAGAGCTCTCTGGGACATCATGCTAGCAACACGACCACAGAAATATCTTTGGACAGTGCTGGTTCAATGGCCTTGAAATGGAGATGAGCACCGTCCCATATAGTTGGCAAGGATTAGCGGAATAAAATATGCAGGGACTTCTTTATCTTTCCCTTGCCATGAGGAATGCTGATAAAAAGTATATCCATTGCCTTAAGCTTACTACCAAATATGGAGCTCCCTTTTTTGCAACCCTGAAAGTTTTCCTCTTTTATTTTCTTGTAGGCTTTACCAACAGTTCTTCAGTCAGATGGATGTATTCTCCCCAAGGATGTCTGGGGTTATGTTGACAGCATATGGCCAACAAAGAGAGAGGTATTTTCATTCTTCCCAAATTCT
Source organism: Myanophis thanlyinensis (assembly GCA_017656035.1). NCBI lineage: Eukaryota > Metazoa > Chordata > Lepidosauria > Squamata > Homalopsidae > Myanophis > Myanophis thanlyinensis. Next base: position 3,872 of record JAEANM010011488.1, on the reverse strand, counting down.
TCCTTTGTTTAGGGATGGTTATTCATATCCTAAAAAACCAACTTCCACTTCCAAATATAGGATGTGAAAGGACATTGGAGGCCATCTAATCCAACCTTCTCCCCATAGCTGGAATCCCCTGATTTGGCTGAGAATGTCTGGCTGTCCCAAAGTCACCCAGGAAGTTGGCACGCTGAAGGAAAGACTAGAACTTACAGGATCTCAGTTCCTAATCTACCTTGCCATCTTTTCCAACCAGCAGTTCCATTGTTGTCTTAACTTTTGTTCTGTGCATACTTCAAAGAAGACTTTTTGGGTTGGGTTTTTTTTTGGCATTCATCTCTAGCCTTAATTCATTCTCAGTTTTAGCTTTCCTGATCCCATCTTTGGGCTGTATTCTAGTTTCATTGTACAACCTTTTGTTCCATTTTTTAAAGTTGTCCTTTGTGTTTCTCAGTTTATCAGATAGCATCTTTTGAAACGATGCTGGCCTCATCAGCTGTCTCTCATTTTTCTTTCTCTCTGGCACTGTTTGTGCTTGGGCTTTAGTTAATTTGTTTTTCAGAATCTCCCAAGCCGCCTGAAGAACTTTTCCTTTCAGGATTTCCATTCTTGAAATCCTCCCTATTTAGTTTATGAAGTCAGCTGGCTGTCTTGAAATCTGGAACACCCCCTAGGTGTAAATTCTATACTCACAAGGTCAAGCTTTTGCAGTTTCTACTTCCACAGCTATTTCTTGTGTTAGGCTTAATTTGCCAACATAACTCTTAACATAAAGTAAGTCTCTGAACACACACACAAAGAATCACACAATCCACAAAGAGTTTGCCCATTCTTGTAGTGTGTGGGTAGTATAGGTAGCTGTTGCTTTAATTCTTGCAAGAAAAACCATAAATTATATAGACAAATGTTTATGTTGCAAAAAAAATTCTCATCAGCTAATGGCCTTTCTCTTACCTTTCCATTTAGGAAATGGGGGTGATACGATTTCTTCCCAGTTTATCCAGAGATTTCAATTCTTACCACACATTGTATACGTACCTGAACAACAGACAGAGATATGGCATTGTGAAAAGCAGCCAGATGGAGATATTCCTGGTGCCATTACCAGCCTACCAATTGGTGCCTTCCCAATTTCACCCAGTAGGTGGACCAGGTAGGAACCAGACCAGGTCTCTTTTATGTTGTTGGTTCTTAGGAAACTGGGCAGCTTAAAACCAGGATATATACTGTTTGTAAGATAAACTTCCTGTCAAGGAAAATTGATGTGTTTTTTGTTTTTATTTCTTTGGCTATTATAATTGAATACAACCTATCCATTAGGGTTCCCTTTCAAGTGAACTTCTCTTTGTTTCAGCAGTTTTTGTAGCTACCATTTCTAAACTGCAGACACTGGAATGGCCACTAGAGGACAGGAAAGAGTGTTCTGCATCTTTTTGCTGCCATCTAGTGGCACCTGAACTTTTGCACCTGAGGTATGGGAGCTCAAATGAACTCAGAGAAATGAAAAAAAAAAAAGATCTGAAGAAGAAAGGGAATGGCAGAAATCATCTTTGCCTGCTGCCAGGGTGCCACCACACGTAGGAATTGCCTGCCTCCATTAAATTGGGTGTCAATCCATCCCACTGTCTCTTGGCTTGCCTGTGGCCATGATGGAGCAAAAGGCCGCGTATAGTGTCGGAATTGTCTGCCCTCCACCTGCCCCCCCCCCCCATACCTCTTGCCTGCTGCTGGTGTCGCTGCACATCAGAATTGCCTGCCTCCATTAAACTGGGCATCAATCCATCCCACCATCTCTCAGCTTGCCTGTGTTGTATGTGTTTCCCCAAAAATAAGCCTTAATATGACTTTTGGGGCTCAAAAAAAGATAACCCCACTGTAGATGACAGAAAAGAGAATGTTCTATATCTTTTTGCTGCCATCTAGTGGCACCTGAACTTTTGCAGCTGAGGTATGAGAGCTCAAGTGAAAACAAAGAAATGAAAAAAAAAAAAAGATCCGAAGAAGAAACAGAATGGCAGAAAGCTGCTAGTAATGATGATATTACCTACTTGGGTCATGAAACCTCTACAAGAAAACAACCAAGCTCAGAGAGAATCAAGAACCACACAAATAATTGCTGGGTTTATTGGTATCTAGCAGGGCAGGAGTAACCAAAAGAAAATGTCGTTTTACCTGGGGTTGACAGAATTATCTGAGTACATGTCAAGAGAACATACAAGACAAGTGGAGAGTGGAAGTGGAAGAAAATTGAACCCAGATTCCCAGTCAATGTGATCAACCTGGCCAAAATAGATGGCAGTTCTGAGTATTGCAATCTGAACTCAACCCAAAGAAAAAGAAACAGGATTCAGGAAAGCTGACATGAGAAAGCCTGAGGGAGAACACAATATAGCAAAGCTGGCTGAGGAATCCTGGGAATTGAAGTCCACAAGTCTTCAAGTTGCCAAGATTGGAGATCCCTGTTCTATAGTATAGAAATGAAGTTTTCTGTGGGGAGAGGTATTAAATAGTGTCAAGACCTTTTGCAATTAGCACGATTGTCAGGGAACTCTATGTGATGTCACTCTGTTAAAACAATTCCATCTTAAGATAACATTTAAGCAAATGATAGTCGGCAAAGGAGGCACTATTCAGAAAGGTTAGCTCTGGTATGTGCACCAAGGAGGATATCATGTATGTCAAGGATGCCCAACTTGCAGCCAGTGGTGGAATTCAATTTTTTTTACTACCGGTTCTGTGGGCGTGGCTTGGTGGGTGTGGCTGGAGGGGTCATGTGACTGAATGGGCAGTTTCTACAAGCAGGGCAATAAAGATTAGGCTAGAAACAACACCAGAATGGTTTTTTTCCTGCCTTCTTTACAGGATTAACCCTGTAAAGTGGAAAAAAAACAAAAGGAGATTTCTTCTAACAACTGGTTCTCCGAACTGCTTAGAAAGTTTACTACTGGTTCTAGGAAACCTTGCCAATAATTTGTTAGGTTTAATGTGACCAGAGAGGGAAACCACTGAGAATGCATATGGAGAAATAACATAAAATTCATTTCGCATGAAGTTTTAAAGGTGAAGATAGACTTAGCCCAAAAAGATGATGCAACTTTGTGTTATGTCAATGGGTTCAATTTTGATTTGGCTGGGTGTGATGCATACCAGGCCTCTTGGATGATTCAGTGTCCTATACTTTTGTATGCTCCAGGGGCAAACATGGGAACATTGGAACTTTTATTGAACTTCATTGAATCTCCAATGCGTGGGACTGATTACACTCAACCTCCACATGAGCCGAGACTATTTTGCACTCTTGCAGAATCTTTAATGATTGGACCTTTCAGGATGTCTGCTTTCCTCAGCTGTCATCTCCCCCCCCCCCCGCTGTCATTTTCACTGGCTTTGTTATGATGACCTTTGCATGCCTGTTTGGAGACAACATGGCATTTGATTGTCCTGCGGCAACTGGAACAGGATATTAAAATTTCTCCATCGACATTTGGAATTGGCCTCACCCTTTTGTTTCGCATTGCAAAATGCCAGAGAATCATATGCACAGCTACCAAGTGTGCTATTTACTTAGATCCGGGGTGAGGGATGAAGAGAAACAGGCAGGGGAGTGCATACCAGTTGGTCAAAGCAATTCATCTCGTCATTTTCTAAATAAAGCAGATCAGCCTCCTTCACTGCATTGGTTTGTTTTGGATCTAAGCAAAAGATTCTAAGAGTTGTACTTCAGAACATATGTAGGGCTATAAGGTAAAGCATTGTACAGCATATACATAATGTTCATTAAATCTTTTGGATAAATAAGAGCCAACAAGTTTAAAGACTTGTTTTAAAACCCCAAGATTACCAAAAAGTTTGCTCTTCCTTCCTGCCTGCCTTCCTTCCGGCCTTCCTTC
>JAEANM010011487.1:0-15249 GCA_017656035.1 Myanophis thanlyinensis | reverse complement strand
AGTGAGTGAGTGAGTGAGTGAGTGAGTGAGTGAGTGAGTGAGTGAGTGAGTGAGTGAGTTACATATTCACATAGTTGACAGGGGGAAAACACTTAGCACTCTTGAAGAGCTAAGTTCCCTGTTTTCATTCTCATGGGGAAGGGAACTGGCATAGAAAATGCTACTCATTTGGCATCATCACAGTGACTGGAAAGCTGACAGCAAAATGTCTTCTGTTCCCACTTGTTGGCACCAAAAAGGCCTTCCCACTTCACTTTTCTCATTCCCCCATTTCTCATATAGACAGAATCTTTATTCTTCTTCATTGCTGATGCAGAACTGAGTTTGGAAGTATGGTAAGCACTTCTTTATACTCATAGTTTGCTGCTTCCTCCAACATTGGATAATAGCCCTTTAAGACTATTATGGGGAAGTTTCATTAGAATTTATTTCTGATTTCCTTTCTTCATTTGGAGCTCTCCCCCAGAGGAAACTGGCTTCCATTGTCTGCCAGTGTGACATTCTAAAGTTGATAATTCCTTGAGGTGCTGTGTCCCTCTAAAATCAGAGCCAATTGTTATTGAAATATAAACTGTTCTCTAAGGCTGGATTTTCCAATTTGGACACTGAACCAGCTCACATCAGAGCTCCGAAATAGTTCCTCACAAGAATAATTCTCAGTGTTGGCAAAACGCTGCTACATCTCTTCTTATCGTATCTTATTTTAGACATTTTGCTAGTAGAAATCATCACTCGTATATGGCAAATTTATATACTTTATAATTCTTTAACAGTACAGACCTGTCTGTTCATGGAAATTATGATACAGTAAAATGCTATTTCTAATGTATACAGTTCTATATATTTGCATGCTATGTCACCTGCTGATTTTTGTACATAAAATATTATTATTTCCTGAACTGCAATGGACAAATCTGAATACTGGACAAACACTGCAGTCTCAGGATTTAATCTTCCTTTTTCTTCTTTTGCCAATAAACTGCACTGTCAATGTATTAGGTCAAGATTCAGGCTTTATTAATAGAATATATCTGCCTGCTTTGCATGTAACACAAGGTCACTATGTTTACCCTACTTTTCAGGCAGACCTCAACCTACCACCATAATGTAACCTGCCCATTGCAATAATAAGTCATGATGATCATAAAGCAGATCATCACATAACAGACCTAATTTTAGCACCTTTTGAGGAGCAGTTAAGTAAACACAATGGTTTTTAAACTATGAAGCATTTTTGCTGAAAACCAGAAGTAAATGCTGGCTTTCAGCAAGAATGTTGATTACAAGAAGATGCAAATAGCCATAAATGAGAGCTAGTTGCCAAACTCTCAAAATGCACCCAGTCTGAACCAGGTTGTATTTACCTTTTGGGGATATCTATCCCAACTTCAAATGGTCACTAAATCACTGGTCCTAATTCAAGGATCCCTGTATTTATTGAAATGTCAGAACCACATTACAATAGGCAATAAAGCAAGAGTTTCTCTTTCTCATCTCGCTGATTTGAAAATACTCAATGTATTTTGATTTGTTTTACTTCTGGATTATTAATTAATCTGAAACCCTGTCTTATATTTGATTTGGTTTGTGCCCCACACAAAGCACTCGTCCATTGACAAGGAAGTCAGTTAAAAAAGGAACACTACCACTCCAGAAGACAAATTCACAGGGAAATGTGATAATTGAACAAACAAATAAATAGCTCTTATAAATAGTTTTCCCCCCAAAACTTCTCATTTCTTTTGTTACCACACAGAACTTTTCAGTTAGCATGATACAAAAATGGAGATTTGATTCCCACATCCTAAACTACTTGCTACCCACACAACACTCACCAATTAACAATTCCATGAAGAATAGAAACTGGTAGGATTCAGAAAAATATATGTAAACAATACCAGAATTGCTCAAAATGAACACCCAATCCATAGAGAGAACATATGCCTCATCCCTATACAGGACAAATAAAACTATATTACTGATCCAGAATCAAAAGAACCAAAAAATGTAAGCAAAACACTATTGCTAGGATGTTTTGGATAACATTTGGTTACAGGCAAAAAATATGATGCCAATAAAGAACTGACCAAAAATAGTTGTGATTATATTCCTTATCAATAAAAATATGATGCCAATAAAGAACTGACCAAAAATAGTTGTGATTATATTCCTTATCAATAAAAATAAAAGGCAATGATAGTGATATAAGGTGGATATATTTTTGCAAAAGCCTTTCACTGTCACAGTGAGTTCAGTTTTAGAAAGTTATTGTTTTATTTAAAAAAAAATGTATAATTTGAATTGTATTAATTCATGAATTAAACTAAATACTAATCTAAACAAAAGTTTTGTAATATTTAATTTCAGTTTGCCATATGACTGAACCCTAAAGTTTATTTTAGAAAGTTGTATAATTTGTTACTTTTTAGCATTACTAATTAATAATGTAGATATAATGCCAAGTAAATATTAGATATACTACATCTGGTTTCCTATGCATAGTTAACATCTTTCATTCACTTATCTTTTTAAGAAATGTATTTGAATCCAGATATCCAGAATTTGAATCCTGATTTCCAGAGTTCAGTATAACTAGCAATGCTTTTCTGTTATCTATTTTCTGTTCTATTTTCTGTGTATAAATAGCAATAGCATTTAGACTTATATAACACTTCACAGTGCTTTAGAGCCTCTTTCTAAGTGATTTATAGAGTCAGCATATTGCCCTGACAATATAGGTCCTCATTTTATCAACCTCAGAAGGACGGGTGGCTGAGTCAACCTTGAACTGCTGGCAGTTGGCAATCAGCAGAATTAGCCTGCAATACTAATTCTAATTCTAACCACTGCATCATAATACTGACTACTACATCATAATACTGAATTCTAATCACTGCATCACCATGACTCTTATCTCCAAGATTGGTCCTCCACCAATTAGAGCTCTCCTACAAGTCACAAAATCCCCAGTCTTGAAATGACTCTGGTGCCTCATACTGTATGTAAAAACAACTATTACATTAATATTTGAAATATAACCATTTAAATACAATAGAGAAAATGCTGGAACAACTTATATCCAGGTAACATTATTTTATTTCCCAATCTTATTTCCTGCAAAAAGATTCCAACAGCAACCCTGTGCTATTTAGGCAAGTTATTTTTTTGCAAAATTATTAAATAATAGTAAATAGTCTATTATGTAGGAATGCAGCCTTTGAATTCTTTAAATAAGTTATTTCTCTCACCAGAAAAGAGAGAAATAACTTTTTTTCCTTTTATCTCCTCCCCTCAATAAATGACAATAAATAGATTGAACAGTCAGTTGAACACCAATCTGCAATTGCCAGCACTACCCATTGCTTGTGCTTATTTCTATCTACCCCTGAAATCACACAGTCTTGCCCAACCTGAATGCCTTCAGTCTGATCCAGGACATTTATACAATGGCTTTGCTGGCTGGGGAATTCTAGTTATTGATCTATGTATCTGAAGAACACCTACATTGTGGAGGCAAAATTGAACTTTGCTGCTGAAATAACTGTAGAGATTATATGGTATTGCCTTGGAGTAAAGTACGTGATGGCTATACTGTTACTAAAATATCCAATATACTAAGCCCATTCCTATATTCAGTGAAAATGGTAACTACTTTATAATTGTCTGATGGCTTTGCACTCTTGTACCTGGTGCTTCATAAATAATATGCAGATCCTTTTACTTCCAGGTTCTAATAACTGCATCAGTAATCTCATTTTGGGCCCAAAATTTCTTAGAGAATCTTGTTATAGCTGTAGAAAGGTAATTTTTATGGCAGGGAGGAAAGAACTCAAGATCTATTGTACTTCCTCCTATCATGGTTTAGATCAATCTTCCACCGTCCACCATCTGGTTGATGCATTGGTACTACAAATTTCAACATTCTCAACACTACTTTGAGCATTTTAGAAACTACAATTTTATCTGGATGATTTTGATGTAAGCAAACTGTAAGGAACATTCCAAAGATGTAAATATCAATTTCCTAGATCATCGATGCTACCAATAGCTTTCTATTGAGCAGAAATTAGTATTACAATAAAATGAAGTAGAATTACCTTTTTTTTACTCTAAAGCAGTGTTTTTCAACCTTAGCATTTAAGATGTGTCATTTCCCAGAATTGCTGAGATTGAGAAACACTGCTCTAAAGGATGTGTGCTATAGATTCCAATTTGCTTATAAAGTAGCACCATGGTCAGCTCACTTGTGGCTTTTCTTGTTTACAAATGCTCCATATTCCTATAGCTCTGCCATTTCTGCGCAGAATAACCTTGAAATGTCTCATTTATAGGAACCCCACAGCACAGAATACAATTTCTTTCTCTCCCTCCTGTCCTTTCCCCTTGAGGAAATAATTTCTGATTTTGAGAATGTCATTCCTCCCCCCCAAAAAAAAGGGTAGGAAAAAAAAGCATAACCTATTGTGTGCTTTATGAATATTTCTAGCTATAGATTTGCAGTATTGATGGATAAATATTACACCCAGCCCAAATAACTATTGTCTATTATTTTTAAAATAACTAAACATATTGTATATATGGAATAATACATCACAAATAGTATTGTTAGAAGCACAGAGTTAAGAAATAACATTGCCTTCATGCTAAATAATAAAAAGCAAAAAATAAGTTATTTTGTTATTATGTCATTTTTCCTTCTGTTTATATCTAAATGGATTCTCACCTTGAAACAAAATCAATCTAAAGAAGAAAATTATGTGAGAATCTCTACCAAGCTCATATAAGATTAGTGTCACTAGTTTGAAGTCAGAGCCAATTGAATGAAGACCAACCTCTATCAATCATAATGTATCATCACATGTATGCATGACAAAATTAAAATATCTGTGTCCTTCAAAGCTAACAGTATAGTTCACAATTTTCTATTATATAGATTTAAATAGCGCATTATTTTATGTGTGAATGGAACTTTGGTTATACTACATATCCATACTACATATATAACTACATATCCATTTATAAACTCAATACCTGTTTAATCAGAAAACCAATGCTTCTTTTTTTGAATATCTGCATAGCATTTCTTATTTTCTTTCCTATCAATAACATGAATTTTCTATCAAAAATTAGGGATGTATGAAAATTCAAGTTAAAAGCCTGTCTCATTTTATATTATTTCTTCCCCAGAATATTAAACAATGACAGTTCACAATGTAACCTATATCCAAATAAAGATATTCAAAGAAGGATTTTACTCATATGCATCTATTTCTTGGATTTGCATCCAAAGCTGCAAATGTTGTCTTCATGCATCTCATTGCTTTCAATGTTAACTAGTCTTACATAACTATATATAGATAAAACTGGAAAATTAATATTAAAATATTGTTAAATTTACACCCTGGTGAGCTCTTTGAAGATCAATGATAGCTTTTCCTATGCTAGTTTAAAATCATTATCTGTATCCTAGTTTATTTGTGCATTTCAGCATACAGCTGAGAGTGTATAAAACATGATACTAAAAACCTTAGTGTGTATATGAAGACAATCTGAGGTGATGTTAATAAAAGGTCCATTTGCAAGATTGTCTCTGTCTCTGATTCATGCATACTGACTATAATTTCACACTGAAGTTATCAAGTGATGCATAGGAACTGGTTTTACTCTTACTTTGTTAAAAATTAATCATTTCCCATGCTACCTTTCCTATTCAAAAGTCATGGCAATTGAAGATCACAACTCTCCCTTAATTGGTATCTCAAGAGAAAAAGAGCCGCCAACATTTATAATGTTTATAAACAACCCATAAGAATAAGAGAAGTTTATTTGGTACCACTTAAGAAAGGCTTGAATTTCATCGGGAACTTCTTATGGCAGATACCTTGATAGAAAGCATCAGACCCAAGCATTACATAAGAAAATGCTGCCCCCTTCAGGCAAGGTCCAACATTGAATCAACATTTATTTGCCGCAAACACGTTCTCAGAAAACAATCAGCCTCCTATGTTTGCAGTGGGGGAAAAGCCACCCAATGATCGCACTTGGTTTGGTCAATCCCACAACATCACTGAATAACCTAAGAACCTGCCTACTATGAATTCTGTAAGGTCTGCAGCCATCGGCTTTTTCTCCCACTCTCTATGCGCTCGGATGTGAAAACCAGCATTTACAAGAAGAATTATGCATGGCAGACATACTACGAACCACGAAGAGAAAAGCTGCAGGATTAACTCTTTCGGGGCTTGCGCTGAACAGAATTCACAACTAAGTATTTGAGCTGCCCATAAGTCTCACCTACTATTCTTCTGGGCACTCCATGTTTCTCTACATACTGTGTGTCAGGCTAGAAATATGCACCTGCCGTCACATTAGCTATTTATTTGTGCAGCTGGAGGACAAGGAACGAGGGATGCCGCAAAAGAGGCACCACGTCCAAAGAGGGTAGTTGTTGCTATTGCTCTGGGAAGCCGGAAGAGCCGGCATCTTCTCTCCTCCTCCTCTTCCTCTTCCTCTTCTACACTTTGGCACACACCTTTTACGAAAGATTCAAACAGCAAACCTCCCCCATTCCCTCTCTGTCGGTCCCGCTTTCCTCCCGCCTTTAAGCACTACAAATCCGACTAGCTTCCTTCTCGCCCTTCAGGAGTTCACAGAAAGCATCAAGTGGCGCTCCAAGTACGCAAAGGCTCACCTCAGTTATGCAGGTGGCCAAGCGCCTGCTCCAAGCTCACCAACCACAAATCCCTGACGCGCCTCTGTTGCTTAAATAACGGGCGGCGCTTTCTCAACATTGCTAAAGCTGCAGGTTTAGTCGACGCTGCTGGGCCAGAAAGCTGCCCAGAGAAAAAGCAAGCCGTAAATGTTAAATTGCAGTCACTAAGCGCGCGCGCGCGCGCGCGTGGGGCGGGTGGGGGGAGGGGAGCCGGAGGAAGGAATGCAAACAAAACCTGAAGTGACTCCCTATAAAGCGACCGGAATTCGTTCCCAATGACTTTTCTGTTTCACGTTATTCCCATTGGCGGCCGAGCACCGTTGCGGCAGCAGATGACCATAACAACACGCTGGGGAGACAACCTACACAGCGCGGCTCCGTTTTGAACAACTGGAATCCTTTCCACGTTCATTTCCCTTTCCCTCTTACGAGTCTCGGTATTTCTCTCCTGGGCCAACTCCTGCCCTACGAAGTGGCATTATAAAAGCCAAGTGGCGAGGACCCACAAACACAGACCGGCATCCCATCAGCCCCGTATCTCATAATGAAGGACAACGACGCTTCCCTCCCAATCCAATGCCGAAAGGCGCCCGGCGTTGGCCACCCAGCGAGCTGCCTTCCCCTCACTCACCTCAGTGTCGTAGTAGCGCAAGTCCAGAGAGTAGGGGTTGAGCAGCGATTCGTTGAGGATCTGCTCCATTGCCAATTGCATAGCCGGTAGGACCCCCCGACCGATCTTGCCCTTCTCCACCGAGTCGCTCAGCGGCATTAAGCCCATGATGGCGATGGGGGTCGTGGGGGAAGAAGCGGCGTTGGGGGAAAACCCCGCCAGTCCCCGAGAGTTGCTCCGCGCCCAAGCTAAGGAGAACAGCGGCAGGAGAAGCCAGGCGGAAGGGATGGCCGCGCTCGGCCGCCAGGACAAGGCAGGCATCCTGCGGGGGGGAACGTCAGGGGGAGAGCAGGACCGGGGCGTCCGCTGCCCTCTGCCGAAGAGACGGGAAGGGGGGCGCGCGCTGCGGCCCCCTCGGTTCGATCCTCCCGGCAATGGCGCCTGCTCTTTCCTCGGGGTGGCTAAAAGGCAACCACTCTGAAAAGCAGCAGCGGTAGCGGCGGCGAAGCTGCTGCCGCCGCCGCCACCCCCTTCCTCCCACCCCCAGTCCACCAAGAACGAGAGCACCTCCTCAGCCCCTCACTCAACCACAGCCAGGCTGGGCCAGGGCGCCCTCAGGTTTCTTGGCGCAGGATCCCAAGCCGGCGCGTAAAAGCCAGGACCACCGAGGGGGACATGGGGGTGGGGGGTGGAGAGAGAAATCTTCGCTCTTCCAGGCTGGGGAGGCTACTGCCGCATTCCCCCGGAGCCTTCCCGATGCCGTGTTGCTCGCTGCTGCTGCTGCTGCTGTTACCGCCGCCGCGGCCGTTGCTGCAAACAGACACCGCGCCACACCACACACGGCGCGCACAAGTGGCGCGCACAACCGACGAGAAAGAAAGAAAGCAGGCGCGGCAGCTCCGGAATACGAGAAACCGGAGTCCCTTCGTGGACTCGCCCCGGGTGTGCTGTCACTTGGTTTCGGTCGCTCGCCTGGGTCCGCCTTTCGTAGCCGAGACTGGGCTCCTTTCCTTGCCGCCGCCGCTGCTGCTGGTGGTGGTGCCGCTGCTGCCTCTGCCGCCGCTACCGCCGCTACCGCTGCCCCTGCTTGGGAACGTGTTCCTACGCGCTACCACAGAGGAGACGACACCGACACGAGACGCGGGAGGCGCAGGGTTTGGGCACGTCCAATAGCCCATTGGAAGGCGGGAGTTGGGGGGGAGGGTATTGGAGGGAGAGAAGACGGCGTGGAGGTGTGTGGGGGGGGGCTTGGAGACCGAAAGGAAAGGTTCGGCTGGGGGGGGGGGTGGAGGCGACCGCGTCCGCTCCCTTTCCTCGAAGCGTTTGTGTGCTGAAATGCCCTCCCTCTGACTGGCAGGCGCGCGCCCGAGCCCGCGCAGGCACGCTCGGGCGATTCCCTTAAGTTAAAGGGCAGGCGCTGAGGGGCATTTGGAAGAGGCTGAGGTGACCGGCTGCCACCCGCAGCTGTAGACCTCGGAGAGGTTCTCCTCTTCTCTGCCGCAAACCCTCAAGAAGAAGACCGGTGGCTCCTTCGCGTCCGCGGAAAACAGAGAAGCCAAGAGCGCGAAAGTGTGAAGCTGCCTGTCGGCTCCCACAGGCTTTGCCTAGCTTAGCGCTGCCTTCCTTCGCGGAAGCCGCCGGTGGCAATCCGGGAAGGTACGTATTTGCGATCTGTCAAGGGGGTTGGCGGACCTTCCCGCCTCCTTTTGTTTTGTTCGATAAGGGCAGGTAGCCAGAAGTGTAGGTAAATGGAGCTTGGTGTGGGCTTGGGGGATTTCATCCAGCTTGTCAGATCACAAGTTCCTGATTAGCTTTAATTTGGGCAGTAAGAGCTCTACAGTTTATGTAACTGGAGGCTTGCAAATATTTAAATTATACTTCTAGAGCAATTAAAGCTTAAAAATAGTGTGCAGTGCAAGCTTTCAGTCTTCCAGTCCGGTGAGATAAATGCTGTGAAATGCTCAAAGATTTGGACTCTCTTTAGGTAAGCAGGTGCTTCCAGAATTAAAAATAATGGCAAGGATTGAACCTGAAAATTTCTGCAGGAAAACTATATTAGTATCTTCTGTATGTCCTTGGTCTGCCACACAAGATATATGTAACTTGAATCCTACTAAGCCCTGCCCTGTATACCATCTGTGTACTGAGATCTATGATTCAGTCCCCTCTTTTCTTTTTTCAAACAACTTTACACAAGTCTGTGATAAGCCAACAAACAAGCTGTGCTGCTGTCCCCCATAGAGCAACAAGCCCATCTACAGATCACAGGCAACTTGCACTGTTCAGAGCTAGTAGAATAATTTTGACCATCAAAACACAAGTATTTCTCCTCCATCACTTGACAAAAAACATCCAAAAATTCAAATAGCTACTTTAGGAAGACATCTGCCTCATTTTGCCTAATTGTAAAACTGTGTTGCCATCAAATATTCAGTTGATGTCAAATGGTTGGCTCCCAGTTTTCACAAATGTGGTCATTTTGTGAGATTCCAAGGGAACTGCTTATAATTTCAAAGCTTAACACTTTTTGCTATTTGACTTTAAAACCGTTTCCAAAAATGTTATGTCATTAAGGAGCAAACTCATGCTTAGTTGGATACCATATGTAACTGACATATGGAATTCTTTTAGCTTTGCATGTAGTAACTACATTATTTCTGATTCAGATACTTTTATTTTTCAGACAGCTTGGCTTCTCTATTACTTGATGCTGTTTATTTTTATGTCAATTTTCTCTACTAAAATTCCTTATTAAAGTAGATTACATTCCCCAGTTTCCTAATGTGGTCTCTCTGCCACCACCACCACCCCTGTCCATGTGTTGGTATATACATATGTATAAGAAACCAAGCAGGACAAAAGTCTGAATCTAACTTGAGTAATTTAAAAATGGAGAGATATAGTTATAAATTGTGTCAGATGGAGGATACTTGACATCAAAATTCAAATGATCAAGGATAGAAAATGTAGCTAGCAACATGAAATGTGAATCTGTAAAAACAGTTTGTGCCAGAAAGTGATTTTTTAAATAGAAACAACATATTGATTGATGTTATGAATTGTAACTAGGTAAGTCCTTGACAGTATACTGTACTGTTTAATTGTATGTTTAAGTCATGTTGCATCAATAAAAATAGATTTTCAGTAAACCATGTATCTATGTATTTGAAATTAGCACAGCAGAGTGCAGTTTTAAGTAGGAGGTTCAGTAGCAGCATTCAGTTTAGCCAAAGAAAGTTCACATGTTGATAGTAATAAGCCTTTATCTGATGTAGCAAAAAAGTTGATACAATTAATAAATTGTTCATTGTTAAGATGCTACAAAATTTCTTGTCTTTTTTAAAGAATGAAATCCATTAATTAAAAAACAATGTAGAGAGTTCTGGGTTACCTTGAAGATTAAGACATTTATTGGGTAATTGCTTTTATGGAATATGCTTCATTAAAAGTATATTTAATTCTAACAATAATGCCCATCCTTGTCAAATATTAAAGGGTCTTTCATGAACAAAGGTTATCAGCATGCATTTTCCAGAAAAGTCTCTTCCTTTTATAGTTTGCCACTATGCCTTTTTAGATAATCCATCTCCAGCAATAAGACTTTGCAAGTAGATTATTACTAATGAACCTCATTCTTTATTTATAATGCTACTGCTTATGAATGCAAGTTGACTCACAATTTTTGATGTATTTCCAAAGATCTTTAAAAAGCATTATAAATGTATTCCTGCTTTAGTATTCTGTCATTGTTTGACTGATAGCATTACAAATGTCTACACATACAATGAACCCAACAAGAATTAGATGATAAGCCATGGGAAATAATAAACTGTTTTCAACAAATAAGATTTTTTTTTAAAGTACAATTATACTAGAGCAAAGTAATATTAAATAAGAGAAAATTGGAATGTAATTAAACATTGAAATGGAAAATTTAAAACATTACACAGCACTGAATATACATATTCAGAATATACTGTATATCACACAGTCCATATGTTGACAATGTTGACAACAAGAGGAATGGCAATGAACAAAACATAACTTTTACTCAATGTCCACAATCCCAGCACTCCCCTTTAATCTCTATAAAACGGTATACTGATATTACCGGTATTTTAAAAATAATAGCTTTGTCCTAAGATAATGAAGAGAAACATATCTTACTTTACCAATATCACGACCAAGGCGCACATAAACAGATAGGGGGGTATGAGGTCGAAAGTTCTCATGAAGGAAGCTCGAGAACTTTGCTCTTGGGCGGAACAGAACATCTGGATGTTGATGGCCGAACACATTTCAGGCGTGGCAAACATCCAGGCGGATTGGTTGAGCAGGACCACGATAGACCACGTGGAATGGAGACTGTAAACCAGCCTCTTCCGTCAGATAGCGAGTCACTTCAGGCAGCCATGCGTCAATCTGTTCGCATCGCCGCAAAATGCTCAGCTAGACAGATTCATAACCAGATTTCCGTCACCGGGTGCATAAGTAACATTGACATATTTTAACTTGGAAATGTTTACCCAGACATCTATATACTCTGTATGTATGAGAGAGAGAGAGAGAGAGAATTACAATATTTTTCCAAAAAGAAACCAAAACTGGACATAACCAAATCATATTTGTTAATATACTCTCATTTTTCTTATCTCACCATCATGGAAAATCTACCATCCATCCTTTCTGACATATTCTTTGAAGAGTCCTAATAAGAATAAAATCCTTTGATAGATTAACTTCAATTTCAAGTCCAAAGAAACAAACAATATTGTTTTGAAAAACTTGGGATTTTTTTAGTAGTCATTATTGGATATAATAACTCTTTATTCCATAAATTATAAATATTCAAATCAAATCAATTCAAATTCAAATTTATTGGTCACATACACAGTCATACATGGTACGATATGCAGTGAAATGCTTACGCGACCGCCCGTGACTGTGAGTAAGTTAAGGAAAAATGGAGGGTGGGGTAGGAAATAAGTTAGGGATAGTTGGGAAGGTAGGAGTTAGATACAATCATGGTTCCTGTTATAGTCCTGAGTGTTCTTGTGACTCCTGGTTTAGTGTCCGTACTGCCTGTGGAAAGAAGCTTTTTTTCATTCTCTCTGTGTTTGTCTTCAGAGAGTGAAGATGCTTTCCTGACCGCATTGTGGTAAGTCTGTTGTTGGGGTGGCTGGGGTCCTTTGCTATCTTCTTAGCTTTGGTTCGGCAGCGTTTGTTGTAGATGGAGTGCAGCTTGGGGAGTTTGATGTGGATGATGCACTCAGCTGAGCGTACCACCCACGGTAGTGCTTGTCTGTTTTGCATGGTGCTGTTCCCAAACCAGGTTGTGATGTTGCGCGTCAGGATGTTCTCTACAGTGCAGGAATAGAAGTTCCTGAGCACCTTCGGTGGAAATCTGAAGTCCCTCAGGCGCCTGAGGTGAAAGAGACGTTGTCAGGCCTTTTTTACCATGGTGTTGATGTGGAAGGTCCATGACAGGTTTTTCTAGATGTGCACACCGAGGTATTTGAAATTATTCATAATTTCAACTTTTACAATATTTTTCAATTTTGGATATAATTTCAAAGTTAATTTATAAACAAACTCAGTCTAAAATAAGTCAGGCTTCTTTCAGACAGTTAAAATGCCTAATCCATATTAAAATTGTTCTTAAATTGATTATTTTGCCATTTATATGTACTGGGCAGAGAAAATTACATCTGTAGTTGTTGAAAATTCTCAAAACATCACTACAAATTAATTGATATAAAGTAGCTATTCAGACTTCTGATGAGCACTATGGAGAGCTAGAAGCCCTGCTGAAACAGGACAGTATTTTAGCAGAAATAAGTGGCTGGATGCTGGATCCTAGCCAGCAAAATCTCTCTGCAGAAAGGAGAGATTGAGATAACCCATGCACCCTCCAGATGGCCATTTCTTATGAGCAAATCTCAGAAAATGAGGTTTTGCAGTTATAAACCAACTGCAAAACCTCAATTTCTCACAGGGAATGGCCATCTGGAATGTGCATAAGTCAGGTGGCTGGGAGTTGAGCAATACTATCTAAGCTCACAGTCATAACTCAGCCTTTTATAAACAAAAAGTTTGACCAAGGTCATTTCTTAATCATTTTTGAATGATTATTATTGCTTTGGAAATATTAAGAACCTTCAGAATTGTAAGTTTTTATTGCAGTCATTGGGTTAGATTTACTTCCTCCTTAGAGAAGTTTTAAACATGATATTAAGGATCTGGAAAAAATTTTTTAATAAATAGTAAAAGGCTGTTTAGAATGTTGATTTTTGGAAAGTTAAAAACAGACTATGGATTCAGATGGATTTGTAATTTAAATATAAAATTAATTATAAAAATCCTTCTTTTAGGAAATTGTGGTTGTTTGGGTTCCTTAGAAAGAACTAGAAGAAAATACAATTAAAGGAGAAGAATACTGAAATTTGGCTTGTTAACTAATAATGGAACAAAATATTTTAACAATGGATGCTTTGAAGGCTATTGTAATAGAATGTGTGAATGAGCTGGTGAATGCCTTAAAAAGAAATCAGACAAGGAACACAAAAATCTCCAGTGGCTTAAAAGCCAGAGAAAGAAATTTAGGAAGGACCTGCCCTAAGGGATGAAGCAGTTAAAATGGGCAATGGGAAGTTCATACTTTCATACTTGCAAGATTCTGTTATTGTAGTCTTAAAATAAAGTAGAATTAGGTCATATAGTCTGTTTCCTCTTGGTTTATTTGGGAGGACTAACAGATATTTTTGACCAATGGACCAGAAATTAATTTTAACAATATGTGATAGAAGATATGATGGTATCCATCCAAATCAGATAGATGGTGTGTTAATGAAGTTACAGAAAAAGAACAAGCTGAGCTGGATAAGATTGAAATTGATTGGAATGTGGATTTAAATATGAGAAGTTTCAAGAATGAGATAAAAAATATTTAAAGGGAACATACAAATATCAAACTAGAAATTTATTTGGATACTATTTTCTTAATATTACAAAAGACATACAGAAGAAATATTTTAATGTCTTGAAAGATTTTCTGAAAAGGGACAAAAAATGAAAAAACAAGTTCTAAGATGGTATTTGAATGGATTAAAAGTTATGATTATTAAAAGTGTACGGAAGGAATTCAGAGTTGTCTTATTTGATCAAGTTTAAAATAAATATTTAATTATTTCTGACAATCCTTAATGAACTTGTGCTGGTAAGGAATGATGAGTGTTTGGAATTTTGTTTATTGTTAAGAAATGAGACATGGGATAAAAAGAGTGTTTGTTGTATTTTAAGAAGTGGAAATAAATTGTTAAACTTGTTTATACTTGTGATGAACTTATACTGTTTTCCTTTCTACACTTTTTATTTTTTCTTTTTATTCTTATATTTTTTATGATTGTATTATTTTTATTTTTTTATAAAAAAGATTACAAGAAAAGGTATAAAGTAATTTATTCTATACTCTGCACATACCTTTTCATAGAACATTTTCCCACCTGTTTTTAAAGAAGAGGTTTTCCATAGAGTTAAATGTTCAAGAGATTCAGCATCAAGATCCAGACTACATTACAGTAAAGCCCAACATGTCTAGCTTCATTAAGTCAATAAATTTAAGAACTCTGATCACATCTATGAAATGTCAAATATACTACCAAGCTGTACAGGTAGTACTCAAGTTACAACCAGTCACTTAATAACCTCCAAAAACTACTTATGATCCATTTTCAAAGTTACAAAACACACACAGCTTGCAATCATATGATCTCATTTTGGGTTCTTGGCAATGGGCCCTTTATTTATTTTTATTTATTTATTTTATTTATCATATTTATATACCGCCCCACCTCCACAGGGACTCGGGGCGGTTCACAGCAGATAAAAACACAGTATTACAATTCTAAAAACCAATTTAAAAACATTA
>JAEANM010011486.1:0-15249 GCA_017656035.1 Myanophis thanlyinensis | reverse complement strand
TGAAAATCTGTCTGTGTGATATCACACAAAGATTCTCCCTTAAGGTTATAAGGACAGTTGACAGATATTAATGATTTTTCTCTTTCTCCTAACCACATTCAGAAAAATGATGCGAGGGGGAGTGAGTAGTGGAAGCCAATATTTTTCTTAAAAAGCAAGTGCATACATAATCATACTGCTAAAGAAAAAATGTTGTAAAAGAGTAGAAATGAATATATTTGAAATCCATGACAATTTCTCATGGGAATTAGATGTAAGCAGTCCCTGCCATAGTTGAACTATACAAAGATAATAAAATGCATATCGGTGTTTATGTTTGCACAGGTGTCTCTCATGCGGAGATTACTGAGATAGGAAAAGTTTTTGTTCAATATGTTCTAAGAGTAGTGCTTTTCAATATTTACATCTTATATCTCATCAATTACACTTGATATCACTATGATAACAACAACAAATCCCACTTTGGTACATTCTTATGATATCAAAAAAATAATAATCAGGCATTACTCAATATGTAAAACCTTTACTTTTGTTCTTCCCTAGTGCACAACACATGTCGTACATTTTCAAGTTGTCAAAACTCTGAAAATAAAGGCTTTCTTACCTATGACTTTCCAAGGTGAAAGATGAAGAAGAATTATGCTCAGACAATGATCTTTCCAGCATTATTAATTGTTATTTCCTGCCTCCATTGCTGGTGGTTCTACCACAGTGGTGGCAAACCTTTTATTTATTGAGTGCCGAAAAGTACATGCTTTGTGTGTGCCATCCACACTTGGGTGCAGCTCCTTCATGTGTACTGCATGTGCAACTGCACCATTTGCCCATGCATGTAGCTTTTGCACATGCAATGCATGTGCGCTGTGCACAGGCAGTCACGCACACATGAGCAATCATGTGTGCATGAGCAGGAGAGCTCTGAAGACCAGTTGGATTTCCTGCTGCAATTGCATGCAAGTACAGCAGAGGTCTGAAGACCAGCTGGGTCTCTGCAATTGCATATGTTTGCATGCACAATTGCATGTGCATGCTCAGCTGGAGGTAAGTTGGCTGACAGCTTGTGTGCCCAGCAAGATGGCTCTGCATGCCACCTGTGGCACCCGTGCCATAGGTTCACCATCACGGTTCTACCAGAAGATTAGTAAGCTGTTTTTGGATAGGGCCTTACATGCCTTTTTCCCATAGATGCCTGGCATATACAGCTCTATATGATTTCATATTTTCATGTGGTTTAATACATGGCACAGAATTAAGCAAGCACTTATCTTGATTATTAAGGAGTTATACTGCTACTTTCATTTTCCTGTGATTCAACTCCATCACTGCACTCAGTCACTAGTTTCTATCTAAACTCAATATCTTGATTTCCTGTTCTTATTAGGAAATTAGAATAGGTTACATATGATGGTGCAAATGACTATGCCGCAGTCACTGGAAAATGATCATTATCTTGGCATATTGCCACACATGAAGCCACAACATTTTTTTAATCTGCATTGCTAAACCTGACTAGGAATTATGGAATTCCTAGTTCAAGTAGTTTGGAAGAGGCAGACTATTTTATTTAGCTTTTTGTAATTACAAGTATACTGTACATGAATATATAAATGGTACAAATCCAATGCTGAAAATAGGCAATTTGGCTTAGGGACACAGGTAATAAAATAAGCTAACTCTTAGCCAGAACATCAATATTTTAGGAAGGAAGATGATATTTGTATGCTACTTAAAAAACAAAATATGGGAGTTGGACTAGAAGACCTTCAAGGTCCCTTCCAATTCTGTTATTCTGTATGCAGTAAGTTAGCCTGTGGAATATT
The DNA here is from genome assembly GCA_017656035.1 of Myanophis thanlyinensis. Taxonomy (NCBI): domain Eukaryota; kingdom Metazoa; phylum Chordata; class Lepidosauria; order Squamata; family Homalopsidae; genus Myanophis; species Myanophis thanlyinensis. The sequence continues at coordinate 13,429 of JAEANM010011486.1, read as the reverse complement.
GCAATGCAAGAAATATATCGCAAAACAAAATGAGGTGGTTTTTGAACCACAGTATATTTTTATTCTGTTTTAATGAAAACTGTATTTATGGGTAAGTAGAAAAATCTTAGTTACAAAAAGTCATTAGCAGTACAAATAAATACATCCATATTTATGTGATCTATTTCCTAGAACTCATTATCAAATAGTTTTACTTGAAAATAAAATGTATAAAATATGCTTAAATTTATGATAACTACAAAGAAAATGCATAGCTGTTTTTGCTTATGAATATCATAAGGAATTTTACTTAAGTAACTAACCTATTGTGATTTTTTTTTGTAATGAATTTAGAAGAAAATATGACCAATGAGAAACTTCAGAAAGAAGCAAACTAGGTGAAAAGGGAACATAATGGATTCATTTTAATCATATGTAAGTTAAAGCACAGTGGGAAAATATCTAAATGAAAAAGTTAGGTAATTTTTGCATGTGCTAATTTAAAACATCTGAATAACACATAGTACAAGGATCAGATTTACAAAATGGGATACAACACATGTAAAAACTTATTTACAGGTTATGATATAAATTGATGGCACTCCTATTATACTCTGTCAAATTAAACAGTACCATACTCTAACAGAACTAATACTGCAACCCACACTTCTTCATTACAATAAAGTAGCTGAAACATCAGAATCTTCTATAATATTCCTATTTCTATGCTAGTACCCACTTCTTAGTTTGGAGACATCACACAGAAATTGAATATAGTTGTGGTATATGTTCTAAAGCAGAGGGAAATGTGGGATGTATGTTCTAAAGCAGAGGGAAATGTGCTGAAGGATTCCGGTTTAAATCAGAATGTTGAACTGAAATTTAGGTTCAGATATATCATGTATCAAGTAGTTTAAATTGAGATATAATCAACAACAGAAGTATGTTATAGCTATGCCAGTTTCCACACAATATATTAAAAGTGGAATGTTTTATATGGTTAAGAAGCTAAGTATCCAGTTGCTCTTTTGCTATGGACAAAAATGTTCTCCAAGGATTATAAATTGCTGAGAATTGAGAATCATCACCATATGAACATTCCCTCCCACTGATGTTTCTCAAATGATGTCATGTTATAATGTTTTATTGCAAGCAAACCTATACTCTCCACATTAGGGTCATTGCTTGTGGAATAGTCCATACACCTAGAGTTATAGATCAGAACGATTCTTTTCCTACATCTGTATTTAATACTTAATACTTCAGGATGCAGATATCATTTAACAGGGAGTGCTTGTGTGATGACTTTCCTAATTTAACTACATAAACCGATTAAGTAAACAAAAGAAGTTATTCATGACATATACTGGGGTGGTAAGAGCTTAAAATCTGGCAAGGACTTACTTGCTGCATTGTTGGTGAATGTATAGCAGACTGCACTTGCATTGGCAGCTGATTTCCAATGGATTGCTGCATTGTAAGTGTCTGATGTTGTTGTATACTGAGATGTGGATGAATTGGAGGACTCATCTGAAGGGTTGGTGGAGGAGTTACAGCCAGATTGGCTATTGAAACAGTCACTGGCATTTGGTTGTTAGGCTTAGGTGCTATATTCCTTGGAATATTGGGATGTATGGCTGTTATATGAGGATTCATTCCTGTTTGTTGATGGTAATGGGAACCTAAATACATTGCTGAATGAGGTTGTGTGGATGCGTGGAATACTGGCTGCTTTGGGCTCATCATCTGAGTTTGCTGGGATACCTTAACATCCACGGGCTCATTGTAACTCTGTTTAAAAAAGAAAAAGACAAAAACCACCATCAATTATTCAAAGTCTGAGATTCACAGTTATCCTGAGAGACAAGACACCATTTTCTAATACCTGTATTACAAACTTGATATGCTCACATAAATGCAATAAAGAGTACAGTATTAATTCCCAAGGGTTTGCCAGCAGATATGTACCTGAATAATAATTGATATCTTAAGGAGAAGTTGAAGGAATAATTATTGAAATATCCAAGGAAAAAATTGATAAAGCCCTCTTTTTGAAAGCAAGTGGTTCTATGTCAAAACAAACGTTGGCATTCCTATATGCCCTTATTGTATGACCTCAATGTCACATTTGTTCCATTTCCAAGTCAAAATAAGTTTAATGTTACTCTAAGCTTTCTAGGGTCACTGAAGCCTGTGAGAGACATTTGTATTCTTTCTGGTATATGCACCATCACCATCAATCAGCATATATGCACATTACAGAAATTGCTTCATTATCTGTAATAATGTTCAGTGAAAAAAAATGATAACTTCATTTGCCCCCATCAAGCTTTAATAATGATAGCAACAAAAATGTATTTCTTCAGTAAACTGCACAAAATTAAATGGAAATGATAAAGGGAATTCAATTATCTGTGTATAGGTAAGAGCATGTCTTTTATTTCTACAGAGTGGTATGTGTACACATTTATGCACACAGAAAAAATATCTATATTTGAAAAGGCAAAAACTTTTTAAAACTTCTAAGGCAAAAGCTGCACCAAAAAAAATAGAACATATCAATGGTATTTCATTTTTCTACCAGTAAAGAATTTAATTCTTTATAGAGTTCATTGTATGAATTATTTGTAACAGTTCTTCCACCCAAATATTGCATACTATAAAAAACAAAAACCCATTTAATGTTTTAGATACCTGCCTACAGAATCGAAGTCAAAGTACAACTGATCCAAGTTATACTCAAATAAAACAAGTGAACAAACAAAAACACTAATTTAAGAGAGTGGATACTGAATGAAGTCCGTGAATACAGCTGACAATAATTTGAAAAGGGAGAAGGATGTCTCTGTATAATTTCCACACACTTCATAATGTTTATAATTTCCCTAAGGGCAAGAATCCTAAGAATTTATGCTGAAGAGTGAAGACACAAGAGGAACAAGGAAAGCTACTAAACTATTACAAAGTTATTTTTTTAAAAAACTATATTTTTAGGATTTAGCAAGAAAAATTTATATATATTAATTCAAAAACTAATATATTTTAAACTTCTGAATAAGAGAAGATTATTTTTCTGTGTGAATTTTGATGATAATCTAATTGTATAAAATATATTCTATATTTCTATATTATTAAAATATATAATATTTATTCTATATTTCAGAGAATAAGAATTACATACATTTAGAAGAATAAGCAGTAGTCATTTCCTTTCTTTCTATTTGTTTTTCTTTTTATTTGTTTTTTTTTCTACTCGTTTTTCTTTCTATTCATTTTTCTATATGGGGAATTAAGGGCACTTCAAGACTGCCACAAATAGCAAGGGGGAAACATAGGGTGGTATTGTTATGGATAGGTGACATTCTCTCCCATGGGAACAGAGAATGCTTACAGATGTCTGAAGGGGGAGTTTGAAGTCACCAGACCAGATGGAGTGCAAAGTAATTGGAAAATGTGAATGTGGGGGGAAGTTTCAACCTTTTGCTTTTTACTTGGTGTAATACTGGGGTTTGCGCAGAGCTGGAATTTCACCGGACCTTGCCAATTTGATATGTTCCTAATAAAAATAGTCAGATTATCCTTCATAGAGACATATTACTTGGAAGACACAGATAGACAGACAGACAGATAAAGGAATTCTATATTTTGTTCTACATCAGGGGTATCAAACTCAAGGCCTGTGGGTCACATCCAACCTGTGATGTTGGATCTGGCCCATGTGACAGTCCTGGAAACAATAAGGGTCCAGCTGCATCACTTCAGCCCATCCCGTCCCATCAGGCGTGCATGTGCACAGGATGTGTGGGATTCACACGGGCATAGGCCTGGCTCATGCCATTCTGGCAGGTGCATAAGCACAGGAGATAGGCACACATGCACATGCAGGGATGGGGTTGGACAGGTCTGTGCACACGAGGGCCTGCTGTTTCCTGTGAGTATGCGTGCCTGCCAGGATGGCATGGGATGGGCCAAAGCGATGTGCACCCGAGATGGGATGGGTAGGGCCAAAGCGATGCTATCTGGCCCGTCACCGTTTCCAGGATGGCCACCCTTACCAGACTTTCAAACAGAGGTGTGTGTGTAAGTATGCGTTCAGGGAAGGTGTCCAGCAACAGGGACTCCACAGCTGGCCCCTCAAGAAACAGACATGGTGGCATCAGCACTGGTAGCAAGCAGAGTGAGGGAAGGCATGTGATGCAGATCCATCCCATGTGGCTAGAACAGGATAGATGGCTGTCTGGCACATCCATCAGGCTGGTCCACATGCCTCTCTCCTGTGCCTCTGGCTACTGCTGCTGTGGGCGAAGACAAGGTGTGGGGTGGCTGCTGCCTACTCTGTCCCATCTCTTTTGGCTTGCGATTGGGGAGCAGATTGCTGCTGGTCCTCTCCTTGGCCCCACTGTGGGTCTTGCCCTTGGCCCACAGATGGAGCACATTCCACAAGCATCCAACACACTTTGGCACCACCGAGGCCACCAGTAGCTTGCACAGGTTTATTAGGCTACTGCCGTTGCCATCCAGGGCACTAGATCTGCCCAGCCCAAAGGAAGCGAAGTGTCCAGCTAGAAAGGGCAAGCAGAATTGGTAAAAGCACGCCCATACTCAGTAGGCAAAAGCAGCCACTGTGAGTGGAGAACGCTTGATCTGCATTGTCACAAAGGCCACACAAGCCCAGCTGGGATGATGTGCTCCCCCATTTCTGCTGGGCCTTGGCAGCCAGGGATCCAATGGGGATCTGACTTTCCCACTCATGGTGGCCGTTTTTTGTCTGCTAGGCCTGAGGATTGCAGCCAAATTCCTGCTCGGCCAGCATTCCTGGAAGGCACCGCTCAGGATTAGCAGAGCTTACTTCCATGTGAGCAGGCGAGTCAGCAGGGTGCTGCCCGAACCGGTGCCTGGGGTTCAAAGGTCATCTTCCTCTAGACTTGGGATGGGCACCACTTTATAAACCACCCTCCATGCTTTCGGGAAGCCTGGCTGGACACTGTCTGTTGGGTCTGGTAGGAGACAGGGAAATGCCACTCCCAACCCTACTTCCTGCAGGGTCTGCTGTCAAAACGTCCCTCTTGTGCACCCACCTCTGCAGTCAGATACGCGAGGGGAACATGCTCCACATACAGGCCAAGGGCAAGACCTATGAGGGGGCTGAGGTGATGACCAGCCGCAACCTGCTCTCCAACCACAAGACAAAACAGACAGTGGCATGGAGTAAGCGCGTTGTGGTCTGCATCACATTCCTTCCCACTGCGTCCACTTGTTGCTTGGATGGCCAACCCAGTGCTGGCAGTGGGTTCTGGAGCTACAGCATGAATCAGCTGAGGGGCCCACAGGCTGCGTCTATAGCCATAAATCATTCCCCCATCGTATAAAGGGTAGTGAGAGAACAGTGACTGATGGGTTTCTGGCAGTAGCTGACCAACTCCCTGCCTCGCCTCACCTCATCCTGCAAGACGATCCTCCCATCCACCTCCCACTCACCAGAGATCCCTTGATTCTCTCCCCAACCCCACAGGCACCATCCATATGAGCGATGTCAAAATAGCCATGTCCATCACAACCACTCCAGCCATGCCCCTTTCTCTAGCCATGCCCATCCCCCCTTTTATTTCTAGTCCTGCTCATAATTTCAAAATTCTATGACAACTGAAACCCATGTTACCTTTGATACAAGGCTTGCTCTATACGCAGCTAACTGCTTCAGATATTCTTTCTTAGCAGCTTCAGTTTTCTTTTTATATACCTTTAAAAAACAAGAGGAAAAAGTCAATAACAAAATTAATCTTGCTTTCAAATATAATTTCATCTTCAAAAATACATTTATTAAAATAATAAGCATTGTGTTTTTAATTATCTGCTTCCTATAACTTTTTCTCACAAGGAATAATTGTGAAAGTACAGTTTAGATGCCAAGATTGATATGAAGCAATTAACCTGAGAACTAATTATTAAAAGAAAGAGGGGATTTCAAATAGTTATTTTGACCAGAACTACTATACTGTTAGACACATCATTACACTACCTATGATGATCATAACATAAAAAATTTCACTGGATAAGATCTCAATCAAATTAGGTTAGTTTTGATGAAATTGTATCATACAGAATCCTGATTAATGAAATTAAATTTGGACTGAGTTTGATATGGTAAAACATAGGAACAAGGCTTAGCATGTTTTGCTACCTTTCTCTGTTCACCCAGAAGTCTCAGCTGATACCATACTGCCTTGCTTTAAGGAACAATTTTCACGATCAACTGAAATACTGGTTAGCAATACAATTTTCACCTGAGGTGCTTGCTGACTCCAAAATAATGATGCATGTCTGACAGATAGTACATTGAAATAGTAAGAAAACCATTATTATAATGGCTATTCAACATCATGAATTGTCGTAACAGTAATAGTAGCAACAGTCATCAGCAACAAACTAAGAAGGAAATAGAATGCATCATTCTGATAACATCAATTTGCAAACATCTACATCATGTGTAAATGTCATTATCTAAAACATAGGAAACTTCAGTAATTAGATATTCTGTAGTAAACTTCTGTATTAGTGCTGCATAAAATACCACACACAAACAGGTACAAGCACTAAATCATCTTTGCTTCTTTATACTGGTAATAAATCATGGGTATAATTTATTATTTTTTGTTTGTTTATCAAATTTATATGGCTGCCCATCTCATACAAAGTGACTTTGGGAAGTGTACAACAAAACATACCATTAAAACATATTACAAAACCAATTTAAATAATTAAAGCAGTAATTATCTCTGAATTAGTTGTTGATTAGGATATTGTTTAATTCTTGATTGTTTTGTTTGGTATTGCTCTTAGTGTTAATTCCTGTTCACCTGAGTGTTGATTGCTCAGGTGTTTTTGTTCTGATGTTTTTATTTCCTTTTTAGATTTTAGTCCTAAATAGTAGCTGTTGCAGTCTTTACACTGTATATTGTACATGACTGCTGTTTTATCTTTTTGGGACACTGGGTCTTTTTAATTTATTTTACTATGTACCTATTGTCTCCATAATGTATACTCAGAAAAAGGCTGTGTTTTTGAAAGTTTGCAGTGATAAATTTCAAACTTATTAGGCCCATTATTTTAATATAAAGCATAGGCATATACTTCGAAGTAATGCATTTCGAAACTATAAAATTATTTATGAAACAGCACTGTATTGTTACAAAACGACATTTTTATTCATCAAAGTGATGAATAAAAGTTTCTCTTATCTTTGCTGGAAAAACCCTACATTTTCATGAAAGGATTAAAGCATTCTCATCCCAGTCCAATGTAAGATCATCATTAAGAAACAGATGTCTTATGATTCCAAGGTTATAAATATAGAGTGAAATAAGAATAATATGTTGATTTTAACTGTGTGCTGGCATGTGTACATTCTTTTGCATTTTTTTTCAGATTGCAAATCTTTGCAAATTTTGTTTCAGTAAGGATTTATAACAAGTAATCTTTCTGAGTTGATTGGTTGTAGTTATTGCTAAAATGTATTGTTTGTTTCAAGGAAATGAAACATCCATTACTTGACAGTTTTTCCTCTCTGGCAGCTAAAATTAAATTTGCCTGACCTGAGAGAACAGGCAAGAATGTAAATTGCACTCGTTTTGAATACATCTGCATAATTTTGTTATTTCATATTCAAAACAAATAGTAAACATAAGAATAATAGATCACAGATTTATTTCTGACATTTCCCATTTTGTATGTCCAATTAATGGTAGTTCTATAGAACTTTATATGTAAGGATTATTATGGCAGTTTATCATATAGATACCATTTCATATCTAGTCATAGACTATTTAATACTCGATACTTAAAGGGTAAGGTTATGGTAAAGAATAATTAATATTATTTTATAGCTGAAGTATAACAAAAGGTTCTAAGTTGGAAAACACACCATTTGGAGTAATAGACATAGCTAAGCTACAAGAACCAGAAGTCAAATGTTCTATTTTCAAATTTCACTACAAATGGTGTCTTTATTATGATGCCATCTGCAAAAAGCAATCTGCCCACTATTTATTAACATCATGGAGAAGCTTTAAGTTAAAGAAAGAAAATATATGAGGAGTCCATCGTGCTCTCTGAGCAGACATTTCATTATCCAAACTGGGTAACATCATCAGTGCACAGATCCCTCATGTCAACTCAAAGCTACAAATATTCTCCTTTATTAGGAAAATATATAAATATCAATATAAATGTATTAGGAATTTGTTGGACTTAACATCAGAAATTAATATTCACATATTATATGCAATAATTCTTCAGCTTTATCATTTACTATGATTCAAACATAAAGTTGTGATTTAATTAAAAATCATAGTTGTGACTGAATTAAAGATCTAACTATCTTTAATTTAAACAATTTTAACTATCTGAGTAATTTCTGGAGAACTAAAGTCTATTTTATCAATTTATACTGATAATGACATTTACTGCACTTATGACTCATTTGATCATTTGCCAGCATCTGGTACCTTCAATAGCAGATATTGATCAGATGTTACTTAGACCTGGCCAATAAGGTACTTGAGCTATGTGTGACTTGGTTGGGTATATATTGTTCCACCCAAGATCTGGTGCAAGCAATATTGATTGGAATATGAGGCCATTTTCACAGAATCAGGTTTGCTGGTAGTTGAATCCAGATCATTATCTTTTGGTGGCACCAGCATGTTTATAAACTGTAGGCAGCTGGAGATCTGAAATGAATGGCAGCTGCAGCTTGGTGATACATAAAATACTTATGAGAGACTGTGCATTGCATTCTCTTCTTTCTACAGATGGTAGGTATTGCAACCTTCAATCACAGATTGTAGATGTATTAACTTTTAAGAAAATTGCAGATGGGATACATTCTCACCTATAATTTTTCAGGGTAAAAAAAAGTAAACTCTGATTAACTTTGAAAAGCCAATTATGACCATTTTCTATTATTGATGTATATAAAGTATTAGCTATAACATCTAATTGTGTAGAATCCAAGCATTTGTTTCATTTCTCTATTGGTATACTTTATTTGATGTATGCTATTTTCCTATTTTCCCATATTATTATTGTGCACACCTCTAAGTCACATTATATTACTGAATGATATACTGCAGACCATTATATAGTTTTTCAGATTCTAATATACTATCTTTATCTACTGGAAGGAAAGAGCTCCAAGGTGTATCATGGTTGAACACGACTAGTTGAAACTTATTCACATATACTAAAATATGTAATAGATGAATGCATTACAATTGACAATGTGGATGTTATGAAAAGTCTCATAAATATTTTATGTACCATCAAGTGAATGTACAATCATCGACAATTGATATGATAGACAGAAAGTGAAAAGAAAATGATTTATGCTGTAAGCAGCACTAGCAAGTAAAGACAACATAAGCAACTATTTGTAGATTATTCCGTTAACTTTTGCTGCTTCTTTTACACTCAGTCCATAAGCTACAAGTTGGAAGAAACAAATTCTAAATCTAGCAGCTGATTTTTCAGAAGATTTTGATTAAAAATAATCAGTAGAAACTTATTTCAAAGATCTTGACCCTAGTTAGTTCTAGTCCTTAGGCATGGAATTCGGCTTGGTGACTTTGGGCCGGTCACTTTCTCTCAATCCAACTCACATCACAAGGTTGTTGTTGTAGAGAAAACAGGAAAGAGGAAGGAGTATTAAGTTTGTTCACTGCCTTGAGTTATTTATAAACAATAATAAATGGGGGATAAAAATAAAATAAAAATCAAATCAGATTTAGATGTTTTGCAGTAACTTATGTTGGTTTATAACTAAGCACTCTTTCCTCATAGTAGCTTATTTTGTGAAAGGCCCAATTCAGGCACTTAAAACTTTAAAACTGGAGTCCAAATTGTCCTGTCTAGGAAAAGAGAGATGTTCACCAAATCTGTTCAACCTAATAAGTATTTATAATTTTTGTTACTGACTGGGTGAGATCTAAGTTACTTTTTATAGAAAGGCAGAAATCAAACTGTTGGAAAATCAGCCCAACCATATATGATGGTATTAAGACTTCCAATTATTTTGAAATGGCATACTCTCTTTCATTAACACAATGCTTGAGAGTAAATTTGTGGATTACAGTTAAAATGGATGAGTAATTTTATTCTATTGTTGAATGAAATTGTAATGATAAAAAGTCAATGAATCTCTACATTCTGGACCATCTAACTTAGGAAACAGCAAGTTGTATAACAGCCATGGCATAAAAGAAATGTAATTTTCTGTTAGTGTAGTAGAAACAAAGCATTTGAATTAAATTACGAATTACATATATTAATAGGTAAATTACCACCAAATTACATCGTCATCAATGGGTGATTTCTATGTAAAACACAACAGGTTTGTTGAAAACATCTGAAATAAATTTAGGATAATTTGTGCAAACTGCAGATCATTCTGGTTCACCTCCAAATCTACAATGAAAATTATATTTACTATATTTGGTCTGCAAGGAAGCCTCCTGGCAACAGACATATTTTATCAACAGCTTGGCTTACAGTCTATTAAGCACAGTTGTAGTCCAAAGAATAAAAGCCACAAACTATCTGTTTAAAACATACAAAAATGACTGCTCACATATGGAAACATAGCATTTTAAAAACACAACACAAGTAATTTTACTAGAAAATTATGCCAAGAAAATAGTGTTACTGCAAATGGTTTTTTTGAGAGTGGAGGATAGTTTCTGCATTTTCATCTTTCTCTGCAGCCCAGAAAAATTGACCATCCATGAAGACTGCCAATACCCAGGAGATATTTTCTCAGATGTCAAATGACAAGAAGTTTCCACAAATGTCCAGTTTTCTGTACATGGTTTATCTTTCATTTGTTTTCTTATATTTGTATATGGCTAGTGAGACATATACAGAGTATGTGTTAGGAGGGAAAATGTGGAATAATTCCAAGTCAAATTATCATTCACAGATGGAAAAGGATTTGGATATCTACAGATCAGAAGAATTACAATGTGGCCACAACCTTTCTAGTCCCTTTTCCCTTTACCAGATGTTAGGGAGCACGGGTTCCTTCTTCATTAGTGATACTGCTGTCAAATGCTAGTTAGTTTACAACAAACATTACCCATTATTACTTGATTATAAAAAAAATTGACTTGGCAGGTATTATTGACTGTTACAGATGCATTGGTGATTGAGTTTGATCTTGTGATTTGGATTTATATCTCTGTTCACTTAATTTTTCTAACCAGCATTACTTCTAACTAAAGGATAAGTTGGTGGAGTTTCCAGAGTTGATAGAGTATCATCTCTCTAATCGGAAGACCTGTAGTTGGAAATTGGTCAATGAGACACAGTAGGTATTCTGATGGTAAAGCACCAACCCTGCTGCTCTAAAGAAACTGGCAGAGATAGTATCTAGTAAAGTTGGAGCTTAAGCTTCTCCCTGGATTTTGAATAGCTCCAGATAATGAAACAGACTAGAAGATGTTCATAGTGCATATGATATAAACATTCTAGGGAAGTTTTTGAGCATACAGTATGTTAATGTAAAGAGTCATGTCCTCTGTGACAGTGAAAGCTGAAAAACTTACTTTGAAGCTTAAATTGCATTTTCAAGCAGTCATCAAACAGCTTTTGTTACAAGTACTTACTGCTACCTACACTTAATATCCTGGTGTTACAACATTTAAGATCTGTTGAGATAAATCTTCAAGGCAATTCAAAATTAAAATAACTTTTGGGATTTTTTTCTTCTTCTTGAAATGCTACTGAGAAGTCCAATGTACTGTCTATATATGAAATTCTTTTCAATTTTTGAAACCCTAGAATATGGACCTGATACTTGTAACTTCTTGGGTACACATAGGGTCTGAAACTGACCAATGTTATACTGGGTTATTTTAATTGAACGATTGACTGAATACACCCGGGAATGAGAAATACTGTATGTCTTTATGTGACAGAGTAGGGTATCAGACTTAAAGAAGACAATGGTTAGAAGGAGACATGATTAGAAGCATCAACTATTAACCAACCATAATTTCTCCTTTCTTAGATGGTATCTGTTCAACTACAATGTTAACATTCTTGGAGAACACTTTTAAATTTTGGTTCAAATTTGATTTTGAGATAGAATCAACTTCCAAATTACATTATATGAAGAAGAAACAATAGTAATGCATCTAATAATAGTCATCAGAAATGTTTTATCTAGTGGTGTTAATATACTAATAACATTCAGTTATTCAAAGGTGTTTTTTCAAGAGGCAACTGGACTTTCTGGTTTTTCTTTGAACGGGTTTCGCTTCTCATCCAAGAAGCTTCTTTAGCTCCGACTAGATGGTGGGGAAAGGAAAGATTTATACTCCTTGTATACTGGACATTTGCATTCTTTTAGCCAGTCATTAAGGTAACCTGGAGATCTATTTGTGTCATAAGGGTCATCTGAGTAATGCAAATGGGAGTGGCATCTTCTTGGAACTGTTGAAAGGACTGTGTTGTAGAATGGAGATAGATGATGTTGTATTCTCCCCCACCCCTGTTGAGAGAGGGTTGTTCAATTTTGACATATATGGCCTCTTTGACCCCATTCAAACCAGAGGTCTTCTCTGTCCAAATGGGGACTTTGCTGTCTTCAAACGAGTGGCCTATGTCTTTTAAATGCAGATGGACTGCTAAATTTCTAGTCCTGGTGTGTTTGTTCTCCTATGGTGTGGCATGAGATTATGAAGTGGTTGCTTGTTCCCCAAATAAGCAATTATGAGCATGCCATTATATAGCCATGTAACACCTCTGCTGTGTGAGTTTAACATTTCCATCCTATCCTACTCTGACAGCTTCCATGCCATTCTGTTCCAAGTAAGGAAAATAATAATAATAAAATATCTTTAAATTATAGAATATACTAGATTTTTTTCTCATACTTGATACTTACTTGCATGGGGCATTAATATTTTTTAATGAGTTGAAAGATAATGAGGTGGAAACTGTGTTAAGAGAAGGAAGTAATGCTATATTTATCTGAAAGGAAGGTAAATCTCAAAAGACATCATAAAAAACCCTAATTTGTTTCTATCATATTATTTTTAATGAAGCTGAAATGGTCTTTCATCTCTTTCATAAATTATTTGGAGAAATATATTATTTGAAAATTTGCATTCTTATCTAATCAGTCATACTGAAACGCTTTTAATATGTTTGTAACATACTTCATTTTTTATGTGATATATATAAATATTTGAATATTTAATTTTTTTCTCCTGTCTCACATAATGTCTAGTATCGATAAGAAACCATCTGCAAAAATATTACTTAATTGTTCATATCAGATTGCTTATCTGATACATAGGAGAAATAAGATATAAGTATAGAGATCTTCTCAGATCTTCTACATTATGTCACTCCTTCCTTCCTTTTTTCCTTCCTTCCTTTGTTCCTTCCTCCA
>JAEANM010011485.1:0-15251 GCA_017656035.1 Myanophis thanlyinensis | reverse complement strand
ATGGGGAAAAGCTTAGAAAACCCGCGATGGAGGCATGCTCGTCTTGCGGGAGCCGCTTTTCCCCATCAGCACCTGGGTGGCGGGAGAAGAGCCGCTGCGGAGCTGCGCCCCCCCCGCTGCCCCCCCCGCCACCGCCCCCCCGTCCTCTTTTTTTGGCTATCAAATATGGTCACCCTACTATAGTAATTTGCTGCTTTAGGATATTTAAAATAGCCACGAGCCTCTGTTTAACACTTTTTGGAAGGAAGCTCCACCCCCTGCCTATGAAGTCTATCCTATTGAATAAGTTTGTCCAGCTCCAGCTGAAATTTACTTTTTGTAAGTTTTATCCCATTGGTTCTTATCCTATGTTTCAGAATAATTCTGAACAATTAGCCTTTTATCTTCTACACAACAACCCTTCAGAATATAAAACAGCAGTTAAGTTTCTATGAAGTCTTCTTTTCTTCCAGCGTAAATCATCATCAGTGTATGAAGCAGAGATGAAATTCAGCAGGTTCTAGCAAGTTTGCTAGAACTGGTAGTACATTTTCTAAGCAGTACAGATAACTGGTTGTTAGAAGAAATCTCCTTTTGTTTTTTCCCATTTTACAGGGTTAATCCTGTAAGGAAGGCAGGAAAAAAAAACATGCTGGTGTTGTTTCTAGCCTAATCTTTATCTTTAATGTCCTGCTTACAGAAATTGCCCACCTAGTCACATGACCACACCCACCAAGCCATGCCCACAGAATAGGTAGTAAAACAATTGAATTCCACTACTGGTATGAAGTGCTATATGAATGTTTGCAACAATAGAAAGATAGAGGTATAGTGAATGGTTGGGTGTACCTTTGTTTTACTTTTCTTATCTCTTACCTTTAATTTCCTTGGCTTACTACATCTTACTTTCTTTTTAGCTTTGCATAACTTTCCTTAGCACAATAAGAAGTAGAATAATGGGTATGGATAAATGTATGAAGGTGAAGGTGTCTGAAGGTGTGGAAAATTTAACATATTCTACACCTCTTCTCTATTTATTCTGTTTATTTCTAGCACATTGTATTATCCAGATCCTACCCAGTTGTCATGGGAGGCATTCCAGAGGCCTCCACTATACCCATTAAATCATTCTTGCCACCCTATTCTAAAAGTTCAAGCTCACAGAAACCATGCAGATATGCCTTATTTGTCTTTTATTTTTTTTGGGGGGGGGGGATTTTTGGAGGTGGGGAATTTCAGAAGACTTAAATATCTTTAGAAGTTATATTAGCCACTGAGAAGGCCCTAAAACATCAGTTTAATCCTTATTGGGACTATGCAGGCATACTAGATGTATAGCTAATTAGTTTGATAGATAGCTAGATAAATAAATACTAGAAATTGTGTTCAGTTTTTTAATCCCCTACATTTCTACATGCAGTTCATGAAGCAAGTTTATGGATCTCAAATATATCTTTACTTTTACCTTTACCTATCTCTATCTCTATTATTTCTACCTTTACCTCTATCTCTATCTATCATCTACTGGACGGAGGTATCAAGAGGGGCCCAATCTGGACTCCATGCACTGCAGCATGAAGCACAGACCTGATCTCCTCAAGAATCCTTAACACTTTATCCTGCCGTTCCCAAGATAATAAGTCAGTCTGGCAAGATGCTTGTTACACAGTTGATAAGCAATACAATTGCTCTTGAGACTTTTCACAAGTGATTCTGGTTGCTTTTGCATGACAAGTTCAGCTGAGGGTCTCTACTTCTAGTAACCTAGAAATTTTTTTCTCAAAGAAAGAAGGAAATTGCCTGAACATTTGATCACAAAGTGATGCAGGTATGGTGGTTCATGTTTCAGTGCGTGTTAATAAGTTAATAAACAATGACTAGCCAATTCATTCTGTCTATTAGAAAAAAGAAGCAGAACTTTCATTCTCAGCTAGGGTCCCCTTTGACTAGACTTTACTATTATTTGCTATTTAGAGAAAGAACTGGTTTATGCTTAAGATGGCCCAGGAGAAACCATTAACAAGGAATTAAGGTGATTAGATTTTAGGTGATTAGATTTTATTCAGAAAGAATTTTAATGAAAAAGTAATTAAAACAAAGCCCATCACATTAAATATTTAATGTCTAATACATCTTTCCTACTACATTATCCCATGATTGCCCTTACAAAACTGTAATGAAACAGGTAGCTTTCCCACAAGAAAGAATAAGTATATTAAAAATAACTTTTCCTTACCAATTAAAAATTATATCCAAAATAAAGCAAGCTAATGATAATAGTTGGTATTTAGATTAAATTAACATTCATTTTATAAAGCATTTAATCCTATATCTGCATTTTTATAAAGAAATTATCATCCACTTTTTATTGGAGTCACTAACATTACTGAAATAGTACAGTATATAATTGTACATATCAGTGTTTACATAGAGATACTGAATAGTAATAAGAAATGCCAAAAATGTTACACCGAACCTATTACATCTTATCAGTAAAGTGTATTCCAACGGCTTAGTCTGCTGTTAATAATGATAGCAACCTATGGCATATCTGCACAAATGTGATTACGATAAACATTGCTGTTGGGTCTTTGTCCGATATCAGGTGATGCTCATGGAACTTATCTACCAGTCACAGTAAAATAAGGTATGAATCAAGGGTAACAAGACCCATACTGTGTTTTTTTTTCTGCAAATGAGCTTTCTGAACCTACCCTCAAGAATTGCTGATGGCACGATATCAAATTATATTAGCATAACAGCCATGTCGAATTTTTGAACAGTGAGATGCTCAAAGCATCTAAGTGATAGGGTTTAAAATGATTCTTATAACATCTCAGCTTAACTTTTAATATGGAGTTCCATGTTCAGAAAACATTTGGCCATGATCTATCTAGTGATAAGATAAAGCCAAAACACTTCAGGAAACATCCATACTGCTGCTGTTTGTCAACACTGCCTTTTTTCAGGAAGATTGATATTGTATCTATTGACCAGACTTTGAGAAGCCAAACCTTGTCATAGAAAGTTAGCCTTAGTCAATAACTGAATCTTTATTTCAGGTATTTACTTCTCTTAACACCTCTTTCCTATGGAGATGAGAAAGTCTCACTTTGTTAAAGATAGTAAAGAACAGTTGAGGGAAAGACTCCACAGTTTTTCCTCCTTGGCTACAAGCAACACATGTATAATACTGTATGCAAGCTTACATTGCTCACTTCCTTATTCCCTGCCATCTGTAACTCTTCATATTTCCTGAATACTTTTTCACTAGAGGAGAGCACATTGCCAAAGAAAGTGTGAAAATTAGCTCACGTAGAGCAAGAATCACCTTTTTAATCAGACCCCCAATTAAAACATGCTCAATGTTTTAAAGATACAGTAGTTGAATTCCATGGAAATGAAATGGCTTTATTTATTTACAATTTGTTTTCAAATAATATTTTGAAAAAAAGCTAGAGAATTTCTAGAATCCTAGCACTGTGGCAAATTAGCTATCAATAGACACATAGACATAAACAATATCTACATATTGTGTCAAAGAGACAATCAACAAACAAAAAAGGAAACAAAACCCCCAAAACACCTCTTCACCAGTAATCAACACCCAAATATGCATAGATTGACATTAGTTCAACAATCAAGTAAACAATGCCCAAATCAAGGAATTGCCAAAGAAGTGAACAATAAACAGCCTAATCAAAGAACCTCTAAGACCATCGCAAGGCAAGCCACTAGAATATAAACTGAGAGCAAACACCACTCCTTATGAGCATTGATGATGTTACCTAGTTTGAGTAATAAAACATCTGCAAGAAAACAGCCAAGCTCAGTGAGCACCAAGGCACTTTCATTTGAACCCTGAGCTACAATATTCTTCTTTATTAATTACATTTTATAGCAGGGTGTCAAATTCAAGGTCTGTGGGCTGGATCCAGCTCACAGGATGCTTAGATCTGGCCCGCTCTGGAAACAATGAAAGGCTGGTCCACGGTACCGCTGCCAGCAAAAACGGAGCTCAGCAGGGATGGACACGGTCCTTTCAAGTTCCATTGTTGCTGGCAGAAGGTTGCAGGAGGCTGCTGAAGCCAAAAAATGGAGTTGGGAGTCTGTTTTCATTGGCAGAGCTCTTGGGCCACCACAGTCGCCCCCGACATAAGTGATGTCGAGCTGGCCATGCTGATACTGGCCCACTGAGATCAAATACAACCCTGATGCATCCCTCAATGAAATCAAGTTTGACACCTCTGTTCTGTAGTAACTATGAAAAGCTTGAAAAACAAAAACTAATCAAAATAAGTATCAGGAGCAGAAAATTGCATTTCAAAAAGCTACGATTTTTTTTTAAAATATTTTTATTAAATTATAAAAGTATTTACATAACAAGCACTTTAACCACACCATGACAAATATATCTTATAATTATTTACAATCCTTAACTTACATTCCTATATTTATGATCTATCCTTTTGTATAGATTATTCCAGACCACGTAATATCCTTTCTCCTCTTTTCCTTTAATTTTTAGTGTTAGTTTATCCATTTCTGCACATTCAAAATTTTTACCAATGACCATCTCCATAGGTAGTTCAAAAAGCTATGATTTAATATACTTTAAATCATATATAAATCAAATATAAAGACCATGGACACCCCTATATACAACCCCAACACTCTTCTATAAATTGTGCCATTTATTAGTCAAAGATTACATTCAATAATTCATAAATCTAAACCATCTCCCATTCCAAAAATGTATACCAACATTGTATGGCAAGACAGTAGTGCAGCAGCTTTATTCCAGGAATAGATCAAACTTGAAGACTGTCCTTGAATGTCCAGCTGGACATTAATGAGTCGGAACTACTCTGGATGAGTAGTTCTCACCCATTAATACACATACTTGTGAATGTAGCCATCTTAGCCTTCCTCTGCTATTCCTAAGGTTACCTGCCCAAAACATGCATGAGTTTAGCACCACAGGCTAGCAAGACCACTCATTAAATTAAGATGAGTGCTCATTATACACAGTAAATGCTCATATATAAATCAAATATAAAGACCATGGACACCCTTTTAATGAGTACAACAAACATTCTGCTGGAAAAAAACTCAGACGTGCAATAAAAGCTTACAATGGGTCTACGCAAGAAGTTATTTGAAAAAGGCAACTTATGGCAAGTGACTTTCAATTTTTCATACTGCAAATTTTGAATCAAGCATCCAAAATGAGAAGAAAGCATATGTCACACAAACACATAAACCCACTCAGAGAGGCATGACACCAACATAAATGGATAGCAAACCTCGCTCCTTACTAGCACTTATGATGTTACCTAGTTAGTGTAATAAAATGTCTCCAAGAAAACAAGCAAGCTCAGAGAGCACCAAGGACCCCTCAAACAGATAACGTTTACTTATTTTACTTTGAACTTTATGTAATCTCTTTCTTCGGCTTTGGGATAGCTCATTTTTTAATTAAAAAAAAAAAATCTGAAATCACTCCAAAAGGGATAGGCTACAACATTACAATTTGATGCATTTTACAATTATGAGACAAATATTTCTGGAAATTACCCACAATACTGCCCATGATATTACAGTTTTATAGCTTACCAATTAAAAAAGAGCCAGATTTTGTAGAGGGTCTCTTGCAAGAGTAGGATATAAGTCAGCTGCAAACTGTGTTTTGTCACTAGAAAGTTTCAGTCCCCAATTAAAAGGTTCTTAGACAGGAATGCAGGCAGTGTTCTATCTGGTTTGAGAAGTTACTGGTATAGCCTAGATAGAATTGTAACATATGCCAAATCACAGTTGTAAATGGATGCAGAACGCAGCAGCCATGAAGAAGAAGGTAAGAGGCAGCGGGTGGCGGGTGGGCAGGTGGGGGTGGCTCCGCAGCGGCAATGGCAGCTCTTCTCCTGTTACCGGAGAAGAGCCGGCATTGCTGCTGCAGAGCCACCCCCACCCGCCCGCCCGCCCGCTGCCCACTGCCCTCTTACCTTCTTCATGGCTGCTGTGTTTGGCATCCCACGCCTGCAAAGACACGTGGGGGTGGGGGCTGCAGGAGGGGGAGTGGGAGCCTGTCAATGTGGCCCACGAGTCAAAAAGTTTGCCCACCCCGACCTAGATTGTTGGAGGAAATATGCTGACTCTGTAAACTGCTTAGAAATGGTTATAAAGTACTCAGAAGTGGTACATAAGATTAAATGCTATTGCTATAACAACTTATAACCAACCAATATAACAAATATAGTTACTGACTATATAACTCTTTCAAGATTTAAAAACAAGAGGCTAACCTTCATCTGGTACTTTATGCACACAACCTGACTTTAAAATAAGAAGGAGGACTATAGTCTGAATGTATGCAAATGAGTGAAAGAGTGGGAAACAGAATAAATTCAGGAGAACCATATAAGCTTGAAGAATTCCACATTTTTCTGGTTAGATTCTCTAAGAGCTGCCTTGGAAGAAAGTGAAGGGAAATGTATGTCTCGAAGTTATTAATGAAGAAACTCAAAAATTTTCAAAGCATTGCGTGGAACTCTTAAATTTCAAAATGTTGAATGGAACAGGACAGATCCACAATAGAACATTTAGGTGAT
This sequence comes from Myanophis thanlyinensis, assembly GCA_017656035.1. Taxonomy (NCBI): domain Eukaryota; kingdom Metazoa; phylum Chordata; class Lepidosauria; order Squamata; family Homalopsidae; genus Myanophis; species Myanophis thanlyinensis. The sequence continues at coordinate 8,664 of JAEANM010011485.1, read as the reverse complement.
GATCCAAGGTATTGAGTGGAACTCTTAAGATTTATTTTATTTGTTTTTATTTTAGATTTTTTAAATCCTGCCTTTATTATATTTATAACTTACTCATGATGGCAAACATATCTAATACTCCTTCTTCCTCCTATTTTCTCCACAACCATAACACTGTGAGGGCTGAGATACAGAGAGAGTGACTGGGCCACAATCAACCAACCAGCTTTCATGCCTAAGACAGAACTAGAATTTATGAGTTACCTGGTTTCTACCCTGATTCCTTAATCACTAGACCAAATTGGCTACTGGGGGAACTCCAGAATTAAAGTACATATCCACTAATCATCATGTGGTTTAAGAAGAGAGGATGTAGATCCACTCCAAGTCTTGCCTACATCTAACGCTTGAGCTCATTTAACCATTCTTGAGATCCAAATTGTTAACTACTAGTATAGCTGTATACCATAACTTTAAAGCCTGAAGAAAATTTGGTATGTACAAGTTTTTTCAAGCAAGGTATCATCTACTTACAATTGTGAAATTCATAACTTTGAGAATCCAGATGGTCATGGCAAGATTCACCAGGATTAAAATCATTAGAAGTAGCACAAAGAAATAGAGGCACCTCTTCCGCCAGCCATAAATCCCCACTTTATATACATGTGGTCCTTCTGAGCTCTGCATGGTGCTTCTCTGGGCATACTGTTCCTGAGGCATCTGGAAAAGAAAATATAACCAGACATCATAGGCATTAATTGTAGACATGATGAGATTATGTATTCCTTTATTTAAATGATTTAAATGACTGCCCATCTCACAACAGTGACATGAGGCAGTATATCAGGATAAAACAATAAGCACACCACAATCGAGGGGTGTCATATGTTAGTTCTGACCGACAACATTGCCACCAAGGCTCACATCAACCACCAAGGGGGCACTAGATCCCAGGTGATGATGGCAGAAACACGTTGTCTAGTGACATGGGCAGAGATCCACCTGCAATCTCTGACAGCCCAACACATATCCAGAGTGGACAACATCCAAGCAGACTGGCTCAGCAGAAAAGTGCTGGACCATGCGGAATGGGAGCTGCACCTGGAGATTTTTCCTCAACTACAGGACCACTACGGCTGCATGACGGTTGACCTATTCGCCACGGCTGTAAATGCCAAACTGGACAGGTACTTTGCGCGCTACCCAACACCAGGAGCAGAAGAAGTGGACGCATTGTGTTCTCCCTAGCCAAGCGGGTTCCTCTACACCTTTCCCCCACTGCCCCTGATACCCAGGGTTATTCGGAAAGCCGTGAAAGAACAGGCTCAACTGATTCTGATAGCTCCTCACTGGCCAAAGAGACCTTGGTTTCCAGAACTCCTACGCCTGTCGATCTCCCCACCTTGGAGACTCCCTCTGAATCCACCGCCCCTGTCACAAGGAGCCGCACTACACCCAGACCCGGGGTGGCTCAACCTAGCCACCTGGAGGCTGAATGCCTCAACTTGAGTAGTTGTCAAGTATCCACCAGAGTCATCGCCACTATTCAGGCCTCCGGTAGACCTTCTACGACACGAATCTATGAGACTACTTGGGGGGTGTTTACATGCTGGTGTACACCCCGCTCCTTGGTTCCACCCAAGCTTCGGTTTCGGATTTGCTGGAGTTCCTCCAGGATGGGCTTGAGAAGGGTCTGAAACCCAATACCTTGTGGTGCCAGGTGGCTGCAATCGCCTCAGTAGTAAACTGTGATTCGGTGGTGCCAGACATCCCATGATCACCAGGTTTCTTCATGGAGCTGCTAACCTCAGTTCTCCAGTCCTTCATCGCTACCCTACCTGGGAGCTTGCCAAGGTCTTAACGGTTCTCACTCAAAGTCCCTTTGAGCCACTTGACACTGTGCCATTATGAATACAATCATGGAAGACAGCTTTTCTCATTGCCATTACTACGGCTAGGCGTATTTCTGAGATATCCGCTCTATCGGTGAGACAGGATCTATGTGTCTTCGGCTCGACCCCACCTTCCTCCCTAAGGTCAATTCTCCATTCCACAGGGGACAAGAAATCGTCCTTTCAGACTTTTGTCAGGTACCCACACATTCCTCAGATGCTAGGGAGCACACTCTTGATGTCCGGAGGGCACTTAAGAGCTATATGGAGATAACAAAACCATTCCGATGTACCGAGGCACTTTTTGTGCAGTTTCACCACAGGTCCTTGGGGCAGAAGGCTTCTTCCACCACAATCGGGAGGTGGCTGAGAGCCACTATAGGTCTAGCCTATGAACTGCAGGGACTGCCCTTGCCCACAGGCATCACAGCTCATTGCACACGAAGTGCAGCCACAAATGCGGCCTGGTCAGCACAAGCAACAGTCGAACAAATATGCTGGCTACCTGGTCATCGCCCTCTGTTTTTATCAGACATTACAAGCTGGACACTTACGCAGCCACGGATGCGGAATTCGGCAGAAGAGTCCTCCAGTCAATACGTACACCAGAATAGGACTCTTTCCCCCCCTTTATTACAATGACTTTGTTAAGTCCAATCTGTGGATTGCCTCTTCACAATCAATGGAGAAGGGGCGTTGTATACTTACGTGATACGCTCCTTCTCATTGAGTGAAGAGGCAATCCAGCCCGCCCAATAAGGTAGTCCATATTCTGGCACGCCTTACCCTTTTTTGTTGATAATGAGTTCAACCTGTTGTGTATAAAGTTTCTTAAGTGTTTTTTTCAGGTTCAAGAGTAAACAGTTTAAGCATAAATGTGGAGAGTCTTTATTCAACCAACCATTCTGCAAATCATACGACGCCTTCGTAGAAACTGGGACAGGAGGGCGGGCCTGGTCCCTTTATACTTTTTACTCAGTCACGTGATCTATGAATGACAGGTACTTTTCCCAATCTGTGGATTGCCTCTTCACTCAATGAGAAGGAGCGTATCACGTAAGTATACAACGCCCCATTTCTACGTAACCAAGGTTAATACTATAATCCTAATCAAGGGAACAGGGTCAAGACAATCTAGATGTATGGAAGAATGCTTTTTCGAGTGCAGGTACAATTTGTAGGTCCAACAAAATGGTGCCTGGCATAGGTCTTTTCCAAGATCTGGTGAGAGAAACAATGGGAGTCCTGCAAATAGCCTCTTAGCAAGTGAATATAAAATAAAGCATTTTGGAAATACCTGTGTAAAAAAGATACCTTTTTTTTGGCTTTGTGACTGTCATGCAAATACAGATGTTTCATTACCAAGCTGCAGAAGCCTAATTTAAAAAAATGTAGGAAAAAAACCACATTTATTGTCAAAATAGTGTTATTTGTGATATGGTTATGTTCTCCTTTCTTACTTATTCCTTTTCGGATAAAATGCAAAAAAACAAAAAACAAAAAAATCTAAATCTAAAGCAGAGGTGTGGAATAATTTAATTTAGTCCATATTGATAAAATCAATTGACCTAATTCATGCTTGCCAGAATAAAAAAAATGGACGTATGCAATAATTAATCAATTTTTATCACTCTCTGGATTTTGTAATTATATTTTTGCTAATACAAAAATTATTTTTAAAGAAAAATATGTGTTAAAGGATATTCTGTATGTTATGGAAAATAATGTGGAAATGTATAAGTCAGTTGTTTGACAGTTTTTGATTTTTAATTTATGTACTGACGTAGAAATAGAGTAGAATGGATTTATGAATAAAAAATATATGTGAGGCTGATACTAAACAATTAAAAAGGGGGTCGATCTAGTTGTATTTGGGTCAGAAGCAACCAGGAAACAAATGGGATATAGTAAGGGCTCAAACTGGATGAAACCTTTATGTGAAAATTGAGCAGATCAACCCCTATCCTGAGGTCAGAAAGAAAACAACTATACATCCATCGACTCACAAAGGCAAGAAGGCCTAGCCTTTAAAGTCTGGGCTAAACATATATGAAGAGCTTGATTTTTTTATTTTATTTTTTGCAGGGAGGGGCACACTTTCTGTGCAAATACAGCATTTAAGTCATGAACACTATGAGCCTACAATACAGCATAATCTAGTCATGTTTTCCTCTGAACTTCTGCTGTAAGCAGATTGCTAAATGTCTGGGCAGTCAAGATTTATAGCTGAACCTACAAGGAAGTTTGACCAGGGCTCCGAATTAGACTGTGAATCAAAGTAAACAAATGTGAAACTTCTCTCTGATAGCTTTATGAACATGCACTGCTGACACTATTTCTAGTTCTTCTAGAAATTCCCCTATTAAGTCCTTAGTTTCAATAACTTTACTATATATTATAAACAACAAAATGAACTATCATTACTTAAAGAAACAAAACAGAAAAATATAAAAATGTTCAAACATCTAGAAATTGTACAATATGTTTGCTTATTTTCCCCTTTTATATTGCTCCCAAGTTATTAAATTCACTCAGAATGTGGCTCAGTCTTTACTTTTTCCCCCTTCAGGGAAGGACTCACATTCTTCTTTATTGGCTAGGCCTGCTCAGTTTGAGGTAGCTTTAACAGAGATTTTAAGGTTTTCCTTTGCTTTTCAAATTATTTTCTGTTGTCTTAACTGCCATATATAGGCAGAAATCCTGAATGCATGTGTGTGCCTTTAAGTTGGTGTTGACTGCTAGTGATGGCCTGGACTGATTTGGACTGCCTGGTTTTCTTGGCAAGGTTTTTTGGAAATGGTTTGGCATTGCCTGCTTTTTTGAGGGCTGGCTGAGAGAGACTAACTTGATGGAAGTTCTCTCACCTGGCAACGATACAGTTGGACGAAGAGGTATGTCTGGTTTGTGTGTTTTTATCTGTATAGAAGTATAGGAGGACATGTCAAGAGAGCTCTCAGTGAGTTTATCAATCAAGATCTTTCACAAAGAAGAATCATCTGTAGATTTAAAGCACAGGTGGACCTATCCTCCGGTGCTTTTATGGACCACCTAAAACACACAATATATACATGCCTCTCTGTTCAATTGTATTGATATCAGGGGATCCAACCTACAAAAATGCTAAAGATTTGGCAACAAAGCTTGGATAACTCATAGAGGGAAATAAATATTCCATCAATTCCCCACTGTAGTGCCTTCAAAGAATCAAAGATGTGACAATAAATGAAGATAAAACTGTGGTCTTATTTAAAGTCACAGCACTTTTTGCATCCATAGTCCTAGAATTAATCAAGTTGGTCACTGGAACCACAGGTTTATTCTTCCAAGCTTTTGGACCTGCTGGAGGCCAACCTTAGGGAACTCTCCAGGCTAAACACTCCATGACTGTTCTACTACACAGTACACAAGATTGAGATACCCAGAATCATGGGTCTCATCAGCTTTTGCCTAACCACATACTTTCAGTTTGGTGGACAAATATATCAACAAATCAAAAGAACCCCAATTGAATCACTGCTTTTGGGACTCGTAAGAGTGACCATAATGCATTACGAATCTATAAAACTCCCACAGATCCAAAGTATGGATCTGATATGTAGATGATACCTTTATCATAAAAAAGAACCAACTAAAGAACACACAAAAAAAAATCTTCAAAAGAATACAATTCATACTAAAAAAAGAAAACAACAACATGCTACCCTTCCTGGATATACCTTCCTGGATATCAGCAGAGGCAATGATAGTAAATTAGAAACACAAGTCTGTCATAAAACTACCTACACTAACTCAGTGGTCCACTATCAAACTAACAATCCCACCTCCCACAAGACAAGCTGTGTAAGAATATGTAAGAAAACTATTTAAACAAGTACAAACACACTGCAGAAACCCTGAACATCAGAAAAAGGAAACCAATCATCTATACAACATCTTTCAAGAAAATGGATACCTATGCAACTTTGCTCACTCATCCAAGCACAACCAACACAAGCTGTGAAAAGTATAATACTGTTATACATCAAAAACATCTCAGAAACAACCAACAATTACAACTTCATGGCATCACTGCAGCACTCAAACCAATTAAAGCCCTGCAGAATATCCTAAATAAATCAAAAGACCCAGGAGACCCAGAAGAAAATATGTCTACAACGTACAGTATAAGAAATGTAACAGCCAGTATATGGGATAAACAGGTATCCATGATCACCAACTAGCAATCAGAATACATGATGAAAATTCCGTAATTTCTCAAGACATGGATACAAATTAACATCAAGATTAACACTAGACCAGCAAGAAATAATTTCCCAATCAAGGAATTACCAAACTCTGACACCAAGATAATGATAAATAACATTGTAATCAAGGAACAAAGACCACTCTCACCAACACTGAGAAGGCAGGCCACTAGTACTGTATATAAAATGAGAGCAAACCCAACTCTTTCCTAGCACTGACAATGTTACCTAGTTTGATTATGAAATGTCTACAAGAAAACAATCAAGTTCAGAGAACACCAAGGATCTCATATATTAGAAAAGTCCTAACCAAAAATTTAGTGGACCATCTATTGCGATTGCTTGAACTCTGAATGAGACTTGAACATGTCATGAAGTTTCACCTGCTAGCGCTCCCTATCACAGTAAAGATCATTAACCAATGTTAACACAAATAAAGTAACACATGTTACCACTGAAAGAAAAGATCCCATAAGGCAATAGGACCATCAACATTATATTGTCTATTAAGTAACTGCTATTATTTCCTGAAACATGTGCAGATCAGGAAGCAATGGATGGGTTCCAATGTTACTATCCTCTTAATAGCGTTTAGCCAATTTCTTTCCCTGACTGCAATTTTGCACCTTCAAAACTTGCTCCAGAGGGAGGATGAATGTGGAGGTGCTGCAGAAGGAATAGAGAACACCCTATTGTGTGAGTAAATATCCAGTTGTGCAACATTTAATAGAATAATGAATCCATTTTGCTGCTGTAATGAGGTAAGAATAAAATTAAAATACTGAAGAAACATGTGAAAATTAAAAATAACATATGAACCTCAACATCTGAAAGGACACCCATTCTATTCTTTTGAAATATGATGTGGAGGTATAGATAACAACGTTTGTGGAGCTGTAGTGTTTGGAAGAGGTGATGGATCTTCTATTGAACAATATTAGGCTGCTTACATGAGTGCTAGATACCTTGAAGCAGAAGACTGAAAATATTTTTGGCTTGTGCTCATTAGCAGGATTCTAAGCAAAAAAACACAGTCTGCTATTGAACATCTACAGCATCTAATGATGCCTATCAGTTAACTTAATCAAAATGTAAATGAAATAGAACAGTTTATGTTTGTCCTTTCTCTCTGATTTCAGAAGGCAATTAGTTCTTAAATTGTAACTAAGTACAACCCCCACGCTCTATACCAATAATACAATCACAACTAAAGAAAGTTTCAAATAGCGTTGCTTCTAAATTAACAGTCTGCATTCTGCAAGCCTGTTGCCTCTTGTTCAGCCCAGACAGAGAAGAAAATGCCATGACCAACTAAGGCAAAGAATCTTCAACGCTAACTTTATTTATAATCAGCCCAATGCAAGGACGACAGCTTCAGGTCTCTTCTAAGCAATAGCAAAAGAAAATGGCAAGATGCCACAGAGAGGCTGATTGAAGCTGTAATCTTTTACCCACTTAACTGGGAATAAGTCCATTCAGCTCAGTGACTTTACTTCTAACCCTTTAGCAGTAAATCTCACTCCTTCTAGCTTATTATAATGTCCAAGGCCACAGTGGTTAGATTTATTCTGGTGGCAAATTGTATATAATATAATTGGTAGGGTTCTGTCTTCTGATCCTGTGTGTGTGAAAAGGAATATTGGTGGTTATTTGATTAGGAAGTGTTAATTGCCTAAAAGTTGTACTAATTGCAAGGACACTATTAGAAAGACAGAAAGAATCTAAGACATAGTTTCATGAAGGGGATAGCAGAACGTTGTTTAGACCTATTTTTTTGAACCTTTTCTTTGTTGAAGAAAATATATGAACATGTACCACAGAAAACCCAAAAGCAGACTAAAAGAATATAATAGTCCACTATTTAGCAAGTAGAATCCTGATATATATCTTATTGGGGTGGGAGGTGGAGAGAGGAAAAAAAAACCAGGGCTGGTTTTTGAGATTTTCAGTTTTCTCCTGGAATTATAATGACAACTTGATATGCACAGAAAGAACCTTGTTTACTCCTACAGAAATATCACATGACAATTTGACGGGATGTAGGGGGTGAAAAGCTAATGCAAAATGAAAGTGATAAAAATGTGACAAGAACAAATGGACTGGAAAAATGCTCCCCCTTTTAAAAAAAGTTAACCATACAGATATTTTAAACTACATGTAAGTCTTCATAAGATTCTTGAATTCCAAAAAGAGTGAAATTCAGCTTATGGACCATCTTGACTAAATAAGTAAACTCTATTACTAATCTTCTTCCTCTAATGGGAAAGTTCTCATGGAAATGGCTACAGGCAGGTATGATATTCTTTACAGCATCATAGGGCAGATTCTAAACCAGACATGGGCAAACTACGGCCCACGGGCCACATCCGGCCCGTTGGGTTTTTTAATCTGGCCCGCTGAACTAGCTATTAGCAGAAGAAAAGTCCCAGAAGAAAACTTTTTCTTTTTTCTCTCCGCGGTAGAAAAAAAAAAAGAGAATCTGGGAAGCTGATTTCGCTGAAGGGTCTGATACAATTCCTATGTTAGTTGAAACACTTCCTTATTCATGA
>JAEANM010011484.1:0-15251 GCA_017656035.1 Myanophis thanlyinensis | reverse complement strand
ACTTACAATTCCTCATGAATAAGGAAGTGTTTCAGATAACATAGGAATTGTATCAGACCCTTCAGCGAAATCAGCTTCCCAGATTCTCTCTCTCTTTTTTTTTCCTACTGCAGAGAGAAAAAAGAAAAAGTTTTCTTCTGGGATTTTTCTTCTGCTAGTAACTAGTTCGGCGGGCCGGATTGAAAAGCCCAACGGGCCGCATGTGGCCCGCAGGCCGTAGTTTGCCCATGTCTTAGAGACTGTAGCAGTGAGGAAAAGATAAGAGGCAGAGATAGAGGTAGCAGAGATGGGGATGTTGAGGTTCTCTTTAGGAGAGAATGGTTTAGGAATTAGCATATTAGAGGGACAGCTCAAGTCGGCTGTTTGGGGGACAAGGTCAGAGAGGCCAGATTGAGATGGTTTTGACATGTGCAGAGGCGGGATAGTGGTTATATTGGTAGAAGGATGTTGGAGGTGGAGCTGCCAGACAAGAGGTCAAGAGGAAGGCCAAAGAGGAGATATATGGATTTGCTGAAAGAGGACATGAAGTTAATTGGGGTGAGAGTAGAGGATGCCAAGGATTAGGAGTTAGGTGGAAAAAGATGATTCGCTGTGGGAACAGATGAAAGAAGAAGTCTAATAGGCTACCAAAAGCTAACCATGGCTTAAAATTAACTAGGCTTCTGGTTAGGTATTCTGTGTAAATCCAACCTATGCATGTGTACTTTTTCTTTGTAAGTAGAGACAGGATGTTTTACTGCTTCCATTCACACTTCACAGAACGTGCTACTACTATGTGAGGACAGTACACCTTTCTCCTTCTGGCCTGGACAATTTTTACAGAGGTATGATTGAGAGCATTTTAACAAACTGCATCACTCTTTGGTTTGGTGACTGCAGTGCCAGATAGAAAGGCCATACAGAGAGTGGTAAGATTAGCCGAGCTGATTATAGGAAGCTTGCTTCCTGTTACTCAGAATACAGCTTATAAGCACTATGTGCTTAGAGCTCAAAGCATTGTTAGAGACCCCACACAATTACTTTATGGTCTGTTTCTATTGCTCCCCTCTGTGAAGAGGTTTCAAAGTATTTCTAGCAAGACTACCAGATTCTGTAAAAGCTTTGTTCCCTTTGTTATCCGTCTGATAAACTTGCAAGATTCTTTTTTCTCACCATATACATGTATACATCCAAACTAGACTGTGTTGTTTCTCTGTGCTATATATTATATGTGGGTACATACATAATTTTGTATTTATTTATTTTGTCATGTTTATGTAGTGTATATTGGAGGTGGTGACCCTTTGAGAGTTGTAGGCAACAAAATTTCATTTTAATATATGCCAATTAATGTACATTCAAAATGACAATAAAGTCATTTATTCTTCTCTACTCTATTTTCATATATAGCTTGGAATCACTTGCACCAATTTCTATCACACCAAGCTTTCCTCAGAAGAATCAGATTTGCATGCAGATTGTATTCCCTTCTGCTAAAAGATTTTAAAAGTGGTGTTTTTTCCATGCTGTTATAGAATTGAATTTCCTGTTTCATATCTTTGTTTAGATTCAAAATTAACCATTTTAGAAGAGATCCAATCCAAGTGGCTCAATGTGGACTAGCTTCTGTACCCTTTCATGTATTTGTATTTACATCCCCATGTAAATCTAGATTTCCATAAGTGAGAAGTAGCCTCACCAATATTTCTTGTTCCTCTGCAATTTCCTCTTTGAACTGAAACCCTCAAGTTATGTCTGTTCTACTCACTTTTCTTTTCTGACCTGAAATCATGTATGATCTTTGCACTGTGACACATTATTGGAAAGATGGGATAACTTGACTGCATACCACAATTTTCTTATTAGCCATTTCAGGCCTCATCTTGAGTAATAGACAAATTTTCCTTCTTTTCCCCCAGAGGCTGGCCTATATTTCTAAAGCAGAAATTTATAGTGCTGTTGAAAAGTAATAATACAAAGTGAAGCCTCGTAACATATTCTTTTTCGTTCTGTTGGAATACATACATACACTTAGAGTACTGCATCCAGTTTTGGTCGCCATGATGTAAAAATGATGTTGAGACTCTAGAAAGAGTGCAGAAAAGAGCAACAAAGATGATTAAGGAACTGGAGGCTAAAACATATAAAGAATGGTTGCTGGCTCTGGGTAATGTCTGTAGTTTGATGAAAAGAAGAAATAGGGGGTGACATGATAGCAGTGCTCCAATATCTCAGGGGCTGCCACAAAGAAGAGGGAGTCTCCAAAGCACCTGAGGGCAGGACAAGAAGTAATGGGTGGAAACTAAAAAAGGAGAGAAGCAACTTAGAACTAAGGAGAAATTTCCTAACAGTTAGAACAATTAATCCGTGGAGCAACTTGCCTCCAAAAGTTGTGAATGCCACAACACTGGAAGTTTTTAAGAAGAGATTGAACAACCATTTATCTGAAATCATGTAGGGTTTCCTGCCTAAGCAGGGAGTTGAACTAGAAGACCTCCAAGGTTCCTTCCAACTCTGTTATTCTATTCTATTCTGGTTTAAAGTTTTTCTGAAAAAGAAAGGTTAACATTTTTAAAATGAGGAAGTTAACTCAAATAAGTGAGATGGTGAAAAGATTCTTATGATTTATTTAACTTCAGAATCTGAAAAAGAATCCAACAGTGATTTAAAGAACAACAAAAAGCCATTGTTCAAGATTCTTTTTGGATGCAGGTTCAGCCCACTATCTGTAAACCATGATCTAAAATTTATACAGAGAGAGAAAGAAAGAAAGAGAGACAGAGAGACAGTCAATGTGGCTTTCCCACAAAGCTTTGTAAATGCAGAAATATCATGTATAGATATAAGAAATAGAAAATTTTCTGAAACAACTGATTTTGATACAAACTGTGTATCCTCTCCTTTTGGAATTAATTTGAAACATTTCCTTACTTAGTGTCTGGGATTTAATGGAATCAGGTTCATGTGCTCAGATGCCTCTATCCATCATAAATGAGAAAAAAGTAATCTTCCCTGATTATCATGGGAGCAACATAGTGATGTTTGCTTCTGAGGACCAAATCACCTTGAAAGAAAGACGCTAAACACGTAGGCAGAGTAAAAATGTAAAATAGAATTATGTTGGAGTAAAAATAAATCTGAAAACATTCTAGAGACTGGGTAGACCATGATTAGGCTCTGACATTGGCCAACAGTCAACAGTCTTGAGACTTCTGTGTTAATGATGGACATTTTGCAGTATGTACATTATTGCTTCTGAATAGGCTATGGTTATAAAAACAGAACTTTTTTCATTATGGTGATTATAATAACAGACTGTGGCAAATAACTCTTTTAAATATCATATTATAGGGAAAAGTGCAACAATTTAACTAACAAAAACATTCACAGAACTTTCATGCGTGCTAGAAATAATATTAGTAGCAAATCAAAGCATACAAAATGCAAGATAAGCAAATCTATCAATTGTCCATCACTTGCCTTCTGGCTAAATTTAACAGATTTATTGTAAGTGGGCTTTCCTTTACTCTGCATGTTTAGGGAAATCATATGCAAAAAATATAAATAATATGAAAACCTCAAGAACATTGGTCAAAGCTGTAGACTTCTTTATGTGTAGGATCCAAGGTCTTTTTTGTTTTTTTAGGTTTCCCAAGCTATTTTTCTTTGGATTCCATTACTTCAAAACTGGTGTCAGTGGATGACACATTGACAAGTTATATATATCTCCAAGGACACCAAGATGACATATATAGGCCTTAATATTGGAATTCAAGCCGAATTGATTTTAACAATCGAACAAGATAATCCATTTGAATTTTAATCAGCATATAAATGGAGTTTTCCAATAAACAAAATCTAGTTATTGAATTGTCTAGAGATTATAGGCCAAAATTTCTAGCCTCCCAACCTCGCTGTGCTTTTCATTTGTGTTTTTGGTATTAAGAGTTACCATCAGATCTGCACCACCAGCAAACTAACAAATACAATTTGAGGCTAACTGCATCAATAGAAGAATAACTTCCGAGTCATAATTAGTAATATTTCAAATTTGTTCTACACTAGAAAAAGACACATCATAATTAATGGGCTTTAGAGTTTAAGGATACAAACAAATGGAAGTGTATTTTTTAAAAAGGTGAAAAGGATGACCTATGTTTTAAAAAGAACTGGGTATACATTTCCTTGAAAAAAGACAACTTGAACAAATGTCATACAGAAAAAGCAAGAATCATTTACTGTGCTTGAGTGCTTGAAATACAGAATATTGATCTTGAATTACAGAAAGAGAGAGATTCTTTCGAACACTAAGAAAAAGTCCTTAATGATAACAACCGTTTCCCAATTAAAGGAATTACTGAAGGACAAAGTAACTCCCTCCCATTCACTGTTCAGTAAGAGACTGCAGAGCCAATTCTCAAGAATCCTTAATTTGAATTTTGGCATTAAGCAGAGTGTTGGAAAGGCTTATTGGAATTCACTCAAAGCACTCATTCTGATCTGAGAAAGTTTGTTCATTCCTGTTCTTGATGTTAGGCCATTTTAGAAACACAAGCTACAATATATCATGTAACACAGAACTTTGTCAAAACTGCATAGCCTTAAATGACAAGATAAACAAGTTGTCATTGTTATGACTACTGCAGCAGATATAGATACAAGAAACAAATTCAGACAATTTCAGCTGTGTCTCTCATCCAGGTATTAGGCAGTGTGGAAGCTAGCCAATGCCAATGTTAAACATTTTTTTTCTAAAATGACTGTGTCACTAACATTCAAAAACAAGAAAAGCCAATGGATAAATAACAGGGAAATCTAAATCCTCAAATCTATTTGACTGGATGGCTCAGGCAGGGATATCTTGGCAACCCCAGTAGAGAGGAATTCTGCAGATTATGCTATTACTATGTGCTTGCTCTCCTTATGTGTTACAAATTCTGACACAATCATTGTGCTGAGCTGCTGCAACTTCTTTTACACACTGCAAAGACTTATATCAAGGTTGTATATATCTAGAGACCTGAGTTTGCCTAAAGTCATTGTCTATGCTCAGATTGCATTGTCCCTGGAGGGCCCACAAAATACCCAACTTATGGACAACTATCCCCACAGCTGGTACTTTTGGTATATTTTGCCTAAATATTCATTGGTATTGCCACCTACATACTTTGTTTTTATTACATTCTATGTCACTGTAATTTTATTGCTCATTTAAGCCAATGACCCAGTAAATAAAAGTATATGGTGACACAGAAAACACTGAAATAAAATACAGTAGGGTATTTAGCTCATTCTTTGCATTGTAGAAAGTTAAACAACCTCTCTCCTAGAAGAATGAACAATTCTAGGAAATATTTAAAAGACAGAATATTTCCCCCAAAAAAGAAATAAAAATCTTAAAGCAAACAAAGTCAGCCTCAGCTCCTTGCCCCCAGCTTATCTACAAGACAAAATGTCTTCACCTTCCAGGACATAATAGGATTATCTATCAGCAGAGCTCACCACATGGTTCAACCAAGCCCCATCATTGCATCAGGTCAAGGCTTCAACCAAATTTGATTTATGACCCATAATCCCACATAGCCCCCTGGGAGTCTGACAACAAATATGATACATACTCCTGCAGGAAGTTCAAGTTCAAAGCCCAAGACAGGGTCTCTCTCTCTCTCTCTCCCTTTCTCTCTCATGTGGTCCTGTCTACCATTAAACCATCTTTCCAACCAGCCTCCATGCTTCCAGTCTCTTTCTCTCCACTTGAAACTGAACCCAGATGGACATGTATTCCTACAGAATTTAATTGCAAACAAAAACTAGATGTCTATCAAATCATTTTTGCTACTGAATAATAATTTTGGATATCTTTCTGTGATATCAAACCACAAGTTGAACTACACAGACATACCACAAAACTAAAGAAACCTCAGATAGAGCAGGATTGATTTCCCCCTACAGATGGACACTGAGTCCCTTTATAGATCCTGAAAGTTGATTATCAGAATGTACCTGGAAAGATACTACCTTAAAACAATGTAAGATTTCATCATTTCCAAAGCATAGATTCTATATCAGAGATTCCAAAAAAATGATTCTGGAAATTATCCCACCTACCAGATGCTCGCAATACAACATGTTTCCTGTTAATCCACAGTACAGCACTTCTTTTTCTGCTTTTTACAACGTACATAGCCCTATTCTTTGGGAACTGTTCAATGGATTATGTTTGCATGTGTAACCAAATCATGTCAATAGGCAGCCAAGAAACACTTGGAGGACTCTCCTTGATTGTATTTTTCATCGATAATTGAAAACTACGATGAATAGGGAAAAAATGACCTGACCCATTAGTTAGTCTACAATTAGTCTTACTTTCTAAGATATCAAAATTTGGTGCTTAGAACTGATGTCCCTTGCCTCCTCTCTCAAGTGTATATTGTTTACTGTCTATAAATTACATTGACCTCATAGGAAAACAACTTTGTTTCCACCTAAATAATCATCTCTGAATTGAAGGAAGGACCACCTTACCTTCAATGAAAGCTCTAAAAAGTAAATAGGCAGGAGGTGCCAATGTTCTTAAGCTTTACTGCTGATAAAAGTCTTTGAATATCCGACATTGAGCTTATCTAAACAACACAAATCCTTCTGTAATGCTTAAACTGATTTTCTGTTTTTTAATTCCTTCTTGTCCTATCTCTACCCATTTCCCCCATTTGTCTTTCCTATCCTTCCTAATGCTGTTACTCCTTTCTGTTTCCCTATATCTATACAGTTTTATTTGGCTTTTCATTGAAAATGTATACATAGAGGCATACATGTCTATTTCTGTGTGAGAATGCTTTCGGTATGTTAGAGAATAAGGAGATTGGAGATACAATAACTTTATAAAAAGGGGCATTTTAGTTATAGGCAATTGATAGGCTTTTTTAAACGGATATAGATTTAGTAGCAAAAGCCACACAATTCTTGATAAATTAACAAGATCACTCATTTCATCCCAAAGAAACAATCTGAAAGGCCAGCAACTGCTGTGGGACAGTGCTGTGGGGGAAGGCCTCTTTCAAGCTTCTTCTCCACCACATGATGAAATTCTTGAAGGCTCCAAAACTCCACAATGCTGAAGTCTGAAGTCATCTGTACATATGATGAAGGGGTGAGTGGCTTTGGTGCATGTTGCAGGACTATTTTGGCTTGGGGTATGAAAGCGGAATCATAGCACCAACTGAAAGTTCTGCAAGAAAAGATAGAAAGTGGCTCAGAAGTATCATGGCTATAACCTTGTTGCTTGTATCCTTACAATTTATATTGATTATTCTTTCCTAGTATGATTTGATTAATTATTTGTACCGTATGCCTATCATTCAGTGCTATACCTTATGATTCTTGATGAATGTACCTTTTCTTTTTATGTACATTGAGAACATACACACCAAAGACAAGTTCCTTATGTGTCCAATCACACTTTGCCAATAAAGAATTATATTCTGTTCATAAGGTGCTTCAACATTATCTCTGAAGAGTTGTATAACACTTTCAACTTTAAAAAGTACTTTATTCATTAATACAGTTTATATCTAGACTCTGTTTTCTTCTTTTTTTCTATTTTGTTTTGTTCTGTGTTGAGGGTGGTTTATGCAGATTTCTTCATCTTTGTATACATTGTATACAAAGAGAAAAAGTACACTGATGTACATTTATTGACTGTCCAAATGGTGTTATGTCCTGGGATTCAATGATAGATAGAGGATGGGTATACTATAATTGCACTACAAATTCTTCTAGATACATGCCTTCATCCTCAGGCTTTGTAGTATGCTGCATAAATGTCTACACTGCATCTAGATCCCACAATTCAAACCAGCTTTTTAAGGCTATGGGAATTTCTCATCATTCAATCTCTTTATTTGTGAGTAGTTCTATCAAATAATAATGTACCTCAGATTTCTCTTTGGGCATTATGGTGGTAATTATTGCTTTTCTGAAATATTTGGGATATGAGAAGCTGCTCCTCTTAAAGTTCTGGATGAATTCTTATTCTCTGAGATATAAAGATGTGATTGATAACTGTTCAAATAGTTTATAACTTATTTTCAAGTCTAGGGTATAAAGCAAAATGCTATTTTTTTTTCCTTTGTACCAGAGCAGAAGTTAAGGCAGTAAAAGTTTTTAGAAATGTGGACTAAAAGAACTGTAACTACAGAAAAATCAATTACTATTTTTTTAATGGAAAGAGCAAATGAAATAGAACAGACTGTGGGGCATTTTTGATGGCTCACTAACTAAAGTCT
Organism: Myanophis thanlyinensis; assembly: GCA_017656035.1. NCBI lineage: Eukaryota > Metazoa > Chordata > Lepidosauria > Squamata > Homalopsidae > Myanophis > Myanophis thanlyinensis. Next base: position 6,987 of record JAEANM010011484.1, on the reverse strand, counting down.
TGGAATCAGACAGTAATGTCATTTCAATATTGAAGAAAGGGTAAAGGTTCAGAAGAGGCCATGTTTTACCAGGTTCCAAATAGTTTATTTCCTAATATATCTCATGAGAATCATTTGGAAAGGTCATGGATAATTTGTGCAAGAACCCAAAGTTGACTGATAGACACTGTGCTTACCCTCCAAAAAAGCATCAATAAAAACCATAAAAGTGTCATAATTTGGGGGGAGGGATGAAAAAACGATTTGGTTATAGCCTGTTAGACTTTTTTTTTCCAGTCCAAACAATGTTACCCCCAAAGATTAGGTTGGGGTTTTGTACTTTCCTCAGAACCTACCTGTGCTGAGTTTTCATGGGAAATAGCAGTTATGATTTCTTAATCTATTCTAGAGCATCATATTGTATGAATTCTATCAAACCTATTAAGCATTCTTCAGTAAGAATTAATTTCTTTATATGTCTTTTGAAGCCATTTTCCTAACAGAGTCTCATATGACCAACGTATGCAGGAAAGTCAATGGAACTGGTGTATTTCTAATTAGCAATTATTGCTAAATATATTATAACAATTGCTAATTAGCATTATTGCTAATATTGACAGAATAGCAGAATGTTGGCAGACTATTGAGGGGAAATCAGAGTCATCTTCTGACTGTTGCCTAATCACCCTCATTTTCTCCACATGTCCAACCCTGCATCAAGTTATTGTCTACATTGCCTGAGAAATTTTGGCTATTGAAATACAGAAAAAACAAACCATTGATCCATCTTCTCAACAGCCTACGCATGAATGAACCTGAGATTTACATTCTGTGCTCTGATAGTACCAAGGGGATACATCCCATATTTCAACCTGGCCATATATATAGTCCTATAGATCTGTCTGTTAAAACACGTCTGGGCTGCAGGGAAAGGGGGCAATGCAGAGACAATGCTGTCAGCTATCTGGGATAACTGCATTTTGGCTTCCCAGTTGAAGATCCAAGAGCACAGAGCTTGCTCTAGGATACAGTCAATACTAAATTAGCCTTTAATTACAAGTCTTTTAATTATTCAGTGTTGACTTATGTGTGGAGTCAGCAGCTGTAAATCTTTCCCATAGCTATTGGTTTGGTTTCCTCCTGCTCTGCCAGCAGTACTTTGTACAGGAAAATATAGAGCTGCCAATGGCATCACTTCATAATTTCACAAGGCTAATAGAAGTGAAAGCAGTGACTCTTCAGAAAGTGGAATAATAAATTTATAAGCCCCTGGCTATTCTATTCTTGTGTTACAAGGCAGAAAGTGATTTGTCTTCATGTTGATAACAGCTGCTAATCAATTTTCCTAGACCTTGGAAACTGATTTTACTCTCCAAATAATAAGCAATCTGGCCTATGCAAGTGATTGCCTGCATCAAGTCCATGATATAAGATCATTACATTTAGGACCAGCTAGTTTCAAATCCCAACCATAATTACAGAACTAGGAATATTGCTCAGGCTCCTTATCTCCTACCTTGTTTGTGTCTTCACCTTTCCAGTTCTGCCTTGTCCCACTTCCCCTTTTACATCTAAATATTTCACTCCCATTTTTAAAGCTAAAGCAGTTTATTTTCACAAATGATTGCACTTAGAAAGGAAGGTTTAAACCATCAGTTTTATCAATGGTTACAGGTGGATATGTAAAACCCTACATGTTTTCAGTCTTATAAATTGGTTCAGATGATCTTCTAACTTATCTGTGATAAGGCAGTAATGAGCAATGTGCATGTCTCCATCAGAGATCAGTACATGCCTTTAATAAAGTTTACCCTCAATCTTTCCCATAACCCACTTTCTTAAAAAGTGAGAAGAGAAATGGGAAGAAAAAAATAGTTGTCGGTCAACAGAAGTACTGATTTAACAGCAGCTTATTAGGTACATAGAAGCTGAGGAGCAGCACAAGAAAACAACAGCCAACAACTTAATAGCCAGTGAATGAAGGCAAATATACATGTCCCAGAATAATGTTGCAAGATCCAATCTGGGTTGGTCATCAAGACCAGAGGTTTTGTCTTCTGAGCTTTCATATTCCTGCTGGAGCCCATCTTCAAGGAACTTCTATCTAGTAGAGTGCTTGTTGAATGTGGCTTTTTAGATGTTGATTAGGATATGTTGATGGCTGACTTTTAAGTCATTGGCTGTCATTTGCTTGTGCTGCCCTGTCCCCACCTTCTAAGTACTTGATAGGCCGGTGGTAAATCAGCACTCCTGTTGACTGATAAGGGACCTATTAATAGCAAACCATCAACACCCTAATCAACAACTCAAAAACCACACACAACCAGAGACCACATAAATACTACATGTACAAGAGACCAAAGCACATATTCTGGTGAGAGACAACTTCTCCAAGAACGAGTTCCAGCATGACCTCAGAAAACTAACCTTCTGGTCCTAATAACCAACCCAGATTGGATCCTGCCAAAAATAATAGTGTTCCCATAAAGTCTGGATGTTAGCATTGGAAGCCATATTACCTGCAGAAGCTTCTATGCTGCAATTGTTGGAGCCTGGGAAATTGGGAGGGATAATCTCTTAGAGAATAGTTGGTAGTCAAAATAAAATTCTTTGAGGATGTCAAGGCTAGGTCAACCAACCCCTGTGAGGGGTTAACTGAAAAAGTAGTTTCTCTTTCATCCTTGCTGGATTGGGCAACATGATGGTATGACTGACGAAGGGAATGGATTGTAGAATTTACTTGGGTGATGGAAAATCCAGAAGTTCAGATTTGGGTTTTCCCAGATGTGCCAGTATGACTTCTTCAATAAATTCTTACTTGGATGGACTATGTCTCTGAATGCTGAACAGAAATGAGGAGTTCAGCTGGAACGTTGACACTGGAATCTATTCCAATACCCTATTATCATCCCAACCAGCATACAGTCAACAGATTACCCAAATACAAGGAAGGTAATAATAACCTGGAATTCCTTGCCCTCAGACTCATGTAGCTGGGCATTTAATAATACCACCAAACAACCATTTTTTTCCAATGTCCTTTAAATTGAAATGTATTTAGATGTTTATTAAAATTATTGGCCACTCCAATATGATCCTGGGAGCCTTACAAAATCCAAAAAAATATTATAGACATCCAATTTAATACTTATGGTGGTCATCTAGAAGATTTCTTTCTCATTGTATATTTTTCTTTGTTTTTATTCTATGTTTGTCTTCTTTTATATGCTTCTTACAGACTGTTAAATAAGTTGCCAGTTTCTATTGAAAAGGAGTTTGACAACAAATGGCACTTTAGCAGGAAATCACAAAAGAACTTCATTTCTCAAGTGAATAAGTTTATTTCAGAAAAATCAACATTATATTAACAAACAGTATTTTTACTGGAAGATTAGCAGTCTCTCTTCATAGGTGTGCATATGTACACAATGCACACATACACACTATGATTGTATGTATGTTTACACACACAATCATAGTGTGTACGTGTGTATTGAAATAGGGTGCACATTAAAATAGGGGGGTGGTTATTAATGTAAGCCCTATTGTTTATATGATTATCTGCATCAGTAAGTGAGAACTGGGAATAGGCTGTACTCTACTTGGGACTGAGCAGGGAAGATCAAAATATCCCCAAATGGAAGGAACGAAATATCTAACAATGAAAAATGGATTCACTCCCACTTGTTCCAGAATCTGATACAAGTCATCCCCTCACTGACACTATACACCTTTTCTTACACAGTAAAACATATTGCATGAACCTCCTTCCCTCACCCCTTCCCTTTTAGCTAGAAAAAAAGTTCAATTGTTTTGTGTTCAAATAAGAAGGGGGAAGAAGAGAATTTCACACTAGCAAAACTAAAATGGAGTTTTTAGACCCTTCCCCCCCCCCCTTTTTTAGAAAACCTTGTTTTGAGATGCGTGAAAGAAGGCAGTGGAAGGGAAGAGGTAGAGGCTGATTGCTGGAAGATGTAAATGGAAGAGAGTTTGGAGATTGTGAGGAAGGTCAGACAAAGGATAGTTCCTCAGAAGAGGAAAGGGGCAATCTCAGTAGAATTAGTAGAGAGCTCCAAAAGGAGCCAGAAGAACTGGTCTGTGCAAGAAATAGTGAGGTAGGATTTCAAGTGATTGACATTAGTAGGGGGCTATAGAGCAGAGGTGAAATTCAGCCAGTTTATACCAGTTCTATAGAACCTGGTTATTAGAAGAAATCTCCTTTTGGTTTTTTTCCACTTTGCAGGGTTAATCCTGTAAATAAGGCAGTTGTTTCTAGCTTAATCTTTATTGCCTTGCTCACAGAAACTGCCTCTCCCCTTATTACATTGTAACTTTGGTGAAGTTTAATTCTGTGCTTGGTGATGTTTAATCCTGTGACCACACCCACAGAACCAGTAGTAAAAAAAATTGAATTTCACCACTGATTTAGAGAGGAAAGATCCAATTGTCAAAATTCCAACCTGGATTCTCTTGAGAACAAAGTTGAGAGACGAAACACAAGAAAGCAAAATAATAATGTTGAATTGCTCCTCAGCCTCTAACTAAAAAGTTGAAAGATGTGAGAAACAAAGTTTATCCAGGTAGCCATTAACTGAGTTACAGTATTTCATGGATCAGTAAACCAGAATGCACCCTTAGGATTTTATGCTTTATTTTCTGAGGAGGGATCTATTTTATTGCTGCTGATCAACATATGTTGATAGCTTTTGGTAATTGTCTCCAGTAATGTTTGTATCAAAAGTTTATTGTAACTGTGCAGAGGAAGCTTGCTTTTTGTATTTTACTTAACTCTTAACTCTTTTGTGCCTCAGATCCTGTCCATTGTGCAACTGTGCCCAGTCTTCCTATTGGATTTCATGAGATTCTGATGTTCAAGATGCAGTTAGTGATTTTACCAGGGCTCAGAGATTTATTATATTCACTTGTAATTGCTTCAGGCACTTTTTTCCAATTTTTAATAAAACGTTTTAAATTATACTTTGTGGTTTTGTTCCTGGCAGAAAGAAGAGTTATTCTTTAAGTAAATTCAAAATCACCCTGCCCCCATACAAAGTTATGAAAGCTGTCCCTGATCCTACAACCACAACCCAGTCTTTTAAAGCCATGTCAACTAGCATTGCAAACAGATGAAATATGTGTTAAAGGGACCTGGAAACAATTGGCAGATTAGTTCCTCCAGGTCTGTTTTATCTTGCTAGTGAGGAATAGGACAGAAAGAAGGAGAAGCAAAAGACATAACGCTCTGACCTTGTTTAGCCAACTGGAGAACCTCATTCGTTCTCAAAAGGAGGCCTTTCATATCTCAGAGAGGTTTGCCTGCCAACTTTTCATGGAAAGTGAAATGCTGCTACCAAAGGTGATAATCAAATGACAGAACTGACTGTTAATCTCTGGCGGAATCAAACACAGAGCCTCGAGAAATATTGTTTGATCTCTAAAGTGTATATGCCCATTGCTTATTTAGAGACATGGTTGAGTTCAACAATATGGAAAAGGCTATTTCAAGGAGTAAAATGTGAACAGCTAAAATTCATAATGTGACAAAAAGAAACATACATTAAATTCAATGGCTCTTAAGTATTTAAAAAAAAGAAGAGGTGAGAGTTACTATTACATTTTTTAAACTTTCTTTTTAAATTCATGCTTATAGTACAATATAATTTTGGTTCAGGGATGCAGCATTTATGACATTTTAAAGAATTGGGGGTAAATGTGAGCTATTAAATCCTCGACTTAGGACCACAACGGAGCCCAAAATTTCTGTTGCTAAATGAAGTGACTTTTGCCCCATTTTTACGACCTTTCTTGCCACATTCAAATCAAAATCAAATCAAAATTTATTCATCACATACACAGTCATACATGGTACGAAATGCAGTGAAATATGTATGCAACCGCTAGCAATTCATTAAGTGAATTACTGTTGTTCACTTAGTAGCATGCTTGTTAAGTGAATCTGACTTCCCCATTGACTTTGCTTATCAGAAGATCAAAAAAGGGAATCATGCACCACTCGGGGTATTGCAAATGTCATAAATACGATTCAGTTGTCAAGAGTCTGAATTTTGATCATGTGATCATGGGAATGCTGCAATGGTTGTAAGTGTGAAAAATGATCATAAGTCACTTTTTTCAGTACTTGTTGTAATTTTGGTCTCTAAATTGAGGATTACCTGTAATGCAAAAATCGCTATTGGTTCTCCCAGTTCATCAATGGAAGCATCTACAATATTGAAACACTCTTATCCTCCTCTGACATCAAGAGTTTCTCTCCTCTCTTGGCAATACCTACCAAGGGAATCATTGCTTGCCTACTTCAAAATATATTTCAGAAGGAGTGAATAACCCAACAGATGTAGCAAGCTATCATACATTAAGTTGCAAGACATAGCCATCATGAATATAAGAAAACATTTCCATGTTGCATCCCAATCACTAATATGGATCCACTTCACACTGGTTATTTAGATGAAGAAGAATAGGAACCCTTTGACTCAGGAAGAAAGTACATCTACCAGTCTCACCAATGTTGCTACCCTCACAGTCTAATGCAGTGATTTCCAAAGTGGGTGGTACTGCCCCTTGGGGGCCAGTGGGATAACTTAGGGGGGCACTAAGAGGCAAGGGGAGGTGACAGAGAAGTGGAGGAGGTGGGCCCCTTGCAGGGTACAATTCTGCCTTGGGCTCTGTCGGCTGCCAGTCAGCTGAGCACTTTTGGTTCCAGCCCAACTCACCCCATCACCTCCTGCACTTAGCACTTTAAACCTCCTGCACCTAGCACTTTAAAATCTGGGCAGGTGGGCAAGGGAGTAGCCAGTGCAAGGGAAAGAGGCTTGTCCTTTTTCCCAAGGTATTTCTTCTCTTCCCCCTTCTATTATCTTTGTGGGCAGAAGAGTTTTTCCCACCTACTACCACCCAGATGCCCTCGCTATCCCCAAATTTCCAAGCAATGGGAGGGGGGAAATAGAAAGAGAGAGACAAAGAGAGAGAAAGAAAGAAAGAAAGAAA
>JAEANM010011483.1:0-15252 GCA_017656035.1 Myanophis thanlyinensis | reverse complement strand
AAGGAAGGAAGGATAGATATAATGATTATGCAGAAATGAAAGAAACTTCCCAAATTAGCAATGTATTCATATGAATATTGACTCAAAAGTAAATCTCATTAATGACCTATACCTAGATAATCAAAATCATGCAGATTTATTTATTGACATAAATAAATCAAACTACTAAATTCATTTTGCAGATTAAAAATGGATTAATAAATGCAACCCTAATCAAATACAGTAGATGCTTTAGTCTTTGCAAGTTGCACTATCAATTAAAAACATCTACCAAGTGAATATGCTATGATCCATTCTACGCATTGGCTGAGCAATTGAAACAGATTATTTTTTTTTTACTAATGAGGGTTAATTATTTGAGTATAATCCACTTGGTGACCAAAAATCACCAGGTACTGTAGATATTAAAGCAGAACTTAATACACCATTGTGGCTTTTAATAAAATTGTAATGCTGATCAAGTATACTTAGGAAATTGAATGATATTGTAATTATTGCCTCTTCATTAGAAGTGACAAGACAGGAACTTACCTTCAGCTAGGCTAAAATAACACACAACAGCTAGCTATACTCTTCATCTTTTTCTTCTTTTATAATGCCTTTTTTACATGTACACTTTATACACAAGAACAGTCTATGGGAAAAACAGTGTGTCATAGGCAAAATGGATTAATTGTTGGAGATTAACAATTCCACTGAGAAAGGTGAGGGAGAAAAAATAACAGGTTAAAAATGCAGTTCTTCAGGCAAATTCCAAACATTTCATTTCAGCTTACTTCCTAAGCCTATAAAGAATAGAATTTGTTGTTGTTTTAAAATCAAATTTTGTTGTTTTTTAAAGAATTCTTTCAAAGGTGTTCTGTATCGATTGCCTTGTAAGATAAAGAAGATGGAATTTGCTTGTCTACCCTTCATTTTCTCTTCCTAATAAATGGTCAGCCATCCATCCCAGAGCATTTGCTACAATCCAGAAGGATGAAAAACTTGTGATACAATAGCACAGCATTAATGTCAGCATTCTTGCAGGACCAACTGGCCCTGATGGTTTCTGCCTGCTGTACAAGATCCAGCAAAGTAGACACTATCTGGCTCTCTTTAGTGAAGCATATCACCTGTTGGGATGTTGGAAGCATGGTTTTTCTGTTATGGCCTTATGGAATAATCTGCTAAAGATGGTTGGCCTTCTAGGAGACCATAAAGACCTAACTTTTCTGCAAAGACTGAAACCAGAAAAATAATGGAGGTGTGTGTGTGTGTGTGTGTGTGTAATATGTGGATACTTTTGTTAGGGTTTCTTATGCTTTTGAGGTTTTTTTAATTAAGGACAGCTGAATACACTTGTTGAATAAATAAATACTTTAACCCCCTTTATACAGGCAGTATATAAATTATGGGACTCGTATCATGACATTGTAACAAAAAAAATCAATGTCCATGAATTGACATGCACAATAATATGCAATGTGACAGGTCAGTTCATCATTTCCTAAAGAAGGAGTCTTAAGGAAGGGGGAAAGGGCACGCTCACCCATGCTATAAGCACTAATGTTTAGAAGGAGGAAATACTGAGGATGATAAGTATCCTTTCTTCTCTCTGCTTCAAAATTTCAGCAGATTTCTATCAAGGAAAGCTGGAACCCACTGAGGAGCAGGTGGCCCAGGGAGCTTTTGCACAAACACATACTGTGCACCAGTCAACCTATTCCTGGATCAGGAGGTATTACTTGCAATTATTCACACCATAGTCTCTTCCTAGTTGGACTACTAAAATGCAGTTTACATGGGGCTGCCCTTGAAGAACATTTGGAAGTTTCAGCTGGATCAGAATACAGAAGAACTTGAGACTTGGGACTATCCTGCCTCCCATTAACCTTCTTGGTTCAAATTGAGGTGCTAGTTGACACTTTTAAACATATATATGAAATGGGGTCACATTAATTATGGGAATGCCTCTCTGTCCTGGTTTCTGTTCACCTTGCCAGATCTGCTAGAATGTGCATCCTCTAGATACCAACAATATTGTCTGATGGATCCCCATTAACATGCTTTATCTGTCATGGCACCTTCTATGTAGAAGAGCCTCCCTGCTGAAATATGGCAAATCCAGAAAAAGAAATCCAGTTGGCGAATCCAGAAAAAGAAACTCCTGGAACATTATTTTACAAAGAGTATAAACTTTATTAGATAAACCACATTGGCACAGAAAAAGTGAAATTAGCTCTGGATTTCCCATGAAAAAGCAAGCATTAATTCACCCTTTTCCCTATGGACACCCACAGTCCAATACATCACCAATCTCTTCTGTTCATTTTGTTATGGGAAACAGCGAGCCACACCAGAACATTTGCTTGGTGTGAGCTTGAGATGCCAGCAATATCTCATGGAAGCTGATGGATGTTTGAATACCATTTCTCTCATCCTTGCATTCCATCAACCCCTCTCCCTGTTATTATCAAGCTGCAAGAAAAGCAAAATGTAGGTGAAAGTGTGAGTCAGTCTTGACATAGCCCTACTCTATTGGCCTTTCATCAGGCTATGAGGATCTGGTTCTTTTTCAGGACTGAGTACAGGATATTAATTTGGGTGTTCTAGCATAGATATATGTCTCCAATTGTTTGTCTTTGAACCTTGATACAGTTTTAGTTGGTTTTTGTTTTAATGCAATTCTCTGGTTTGGTTTACCACCCAGAATTTCTTGGATAGATGGGTGACCATATAAATTGGATTAACACATAAAAAATTTCAAAAGTTTTGATCCAGTAATATCAACACAGCAATTAATTGAAAATCCTGAACAAACTAGAAACAGCCAACATTTTACTGCACATATTTTGTCTATTGATTTCAGTGACAGAGAATTAAGAACTGAGATTATCCCATATTGCTGAGATGGCACATTTCAATGAGGTTATTGATTCCCAGAAATCAGCGCTAGTAATTAGTCATTTGCTTGTGGGAAATAAGACTTTCTTTTAGATCTGTACATTTTGTAGACTAGAAAATAAATTGGTCCCTCAACTGTTGGGCCTCTTCTTCCTCCCTAGCTAAAGTTATATGTTATGGAGCCTTGTTGGCAGATAGCTAAAGAAAACCATATCCCTTTTTCAGACAGAAATATATCATAAGCAAATGTAAGCTATGTATAAAAAAACAGGACATCTTTAATTCTACAGTTTGGATTTTAGTAGCATTCTTTTTATGTTCTCTCTGGGGATATGCCAACAATCACTTTTTTTGTTTTATATATTTTGAAAAACCTGGTTTTTTTCTTGTTTTCTTTTTTATTTATTTAGAATCTTGATTTTAAAGCTCACCTCAGTTTTCTAGCACATCTTCCACAAATTATGCTCTTGGGGACTCTCAGTGAACCTGAAAATATTTTTATTTATTGTTTCTAATTTCAGGACTGAGCTATATTTCTATCCCTTTGTATATTTCAAGGATGAAGCCATATTTAAATGAACCAATTTCCCTCTCTTGAGGTTTGTATTTGAAAGTTAAGTAACTTATTTTTCATTTTTCTGAAAGATTAAGAATATTATTAAGGAAGATTCTCTTCACAGGAGCTGAGTGCCTTACACAAGTTACAACTGATGTACCTCCATTTTTGCTCTGGGAAAACAAGCTTGGAAATAGGTGTGAATGTTCTCTCTCTGGTATTGCTGACACTAATTTCTGCATTTCACTGATTTCAAATACTGACACACCAAATTCTAATTTGTAAACCAAAACATAGGTTATTTTTGGTTGCTCATTACAATATTAAAAGGCTGAGGCTTTTGAGCGAGCGCTGGACTTGTTTTGAGGTACTTGACTCATTAGTTTGGATGCCAATGGTGTGAGAAGTAAGGAAACACATGCCATCAAGTGCATTGCAGCACAAACTGTGCCACTTAGGTATGCCATATGATGCAAGTACAAATGGTAGAGCATCATAGCATGTTTCATCATTTTGATGCCATTGTGGTTAAAATTGATGCCTATGCTCACCAGGTAATTTCTTAAGCCAAGCACTGTCTCTCAGATAAAATGGATCATAGAGTTATTATTATGAAGTTAAAATCTGTTTAAAATTATTAATATAGAACAATCTAGTATCTATTGCTTAGCAATAAATCAGCCCAATCTGGTGCTTTGAGAAGACTACAAATGAAATCCACCATGGATTCTGTTGGAACAAATTCTGTTCCTACCAAACTTTGCCCAAACTTTGTAGTAATGGTAAGTAGTAAAAGGATTTATTTTTTCCTAGATCAAAACAATGTGAAGGGTTGGTGGTGATGGTGGAAAGGACAATGGAAGATGTCTGACAAGTTGATGTTCTGTTAAGAATTGTGAACAACACTAGCATTTACATTTGTAAAGCTCATACCATTTTGTATGTATCAGCCAGAAAAGCTGACTGATTTGCATTTTTAAGGCAATTACGTTACTGGTTTCATCAATGACAGAAAGGTATGTCCAAATTTTATATGTGTCGCCAGGCAAAACAGTTATGAAATTGTCTATTTCTAAAACAAGCAAGCAAACAGAACATAGGAAGGAAAATTACACTGAAATCAAAAGGATTTGTCACCTTGCAGTGGGATGGGCAGCAAAAAATACAAACAAACAAACAAATAAAATGTGTTTTCTTACATTCCTAGTGAGAGATATGAGTTGTCTCCTTCCCCTATGGAGAGAATTAAGGCATTAATAATGCGGCTTGCAAGCAGGCTATATGGAAGAGTCATTTCCTTTCCTTTCAAAAGTCCCGTTTTTAGTTTCCAAATGAAAGATTGTTGGCATTAGCCCTTTCCTGCTGGCTAATTAGAAGCTTTCTTGGCCTATTCTTCATGATTCAGCAAAAAGGATGCCAACTGCCCAGGGAAAAAATTGCTTCAGCATATGTTCTTTCTGCCCCAATCTCTTAAATCAACATCCTCTAAATATAACATATTACATAGTCTCATCCTTCCAAGCCATATCCAGATGATGGAAATTATAATCCACCTGGGAGAAAATGGTTTTAGAATTACAGATGTTCTTATTCTTCTCATCTGGGGTAAGGCAACAATATTCTGTATAAGTACTGCATGTAAGCAGTCAGCCTGAAAAATGAATCAGCCCTGCAAAGCACCTTCAACAGCTTGGGTCAGCTTTAGGCAAGCTGATGTGAAGTCTGCATAATTGTGGCCAAAAATGTTCCTGCTCTTTTGAAATATTTTCATCTGCTCTGGTATGAATGGAAATGACAGCAGCAAATGCTACTGTTTGAAAAGCTGGCATTTTGCAAATTGTGAATTGTAGATTATACAATCTACATCTGTATATAAATGGATGTGTGTGTGTATATGTTTCAGCATAACTCTGGAACGTCTTAACCAATTTCAACCCAACTTGATACACAGATGATTTACTCTCTGGAAACAAATACTGGGGGGGGGGGTGTTAAAACATCTTAGCACCCCTAGGTGTGTGTGTGTGCATGTATGTGTCTGAGCTTGTGCTCATCGAGGTGGGTGAAGGGGAGCTCAGTGGAATGCAGAGATACCCTCTGCGATTGGCTGCAGCAGGTCACGGGGCAGAGCTTGGTTTCATTGCATGGGTTGGATCATGTGGTGTGGTGGGAGACACATAAACCTGGAGGCTATCTATGAGAGGGTGAGTGAGCCTCTTGCCTTCCCTTAAAGAAGGTTGGGTTTGAGGTTTAAAAAAGGACCAAGTGAGAGGAAAGAAAGGTGGCTTGAGGTTCACACTACAGATATAATTCATTCCTTTAAATATCCGGGCAACACTGGGTTATCAACTAGTCTGGGATAATTATTACACTTGGCTGTTCTACTCTTTTACTTCTCAGATTCAAAATGAAGTATTGGGGGGGAGGGGAAATCTCTTTTATGGAAATGGGATAACTCTCACCAATCAAATCAACCAATATTCTGGGTTGGTAGCACATTACATGCTGATTTTGTAGGAGACTTTAAAAGTGACCTTTTTTTTTCCTATATTAAAGTCTTGAAAAAAAAAAGAAGTTCAAAGAACATATTGACAAAGAACCTTATGGAATGAACCAAAGCAAATCATTATTACAAACTTTGGGCCAGAGAACACAATAAATAAACCTGTAATTAATAATAAAATAAAAAAATCCATGATGGAATCAAAACATTGCCCTTGATTGGCAAAATGTGCCATATGATCTATTATTCTAGTTATTTTACTATTTATATATTTTTTATTTATCTAATTTATAAAGTCACACATCTCACAAGTGACTCTGGCTGCCATACAACAAGGAACTCAAATACAGAAATCATATCTCTAGTTTTCATTCATACAACATGATGATATGGTAGTTTAGGCTAACCTAAGATCACTCAGTGATTTTCTGATCCCTGAAAATCAGGGATCACTATGACTTGTAACAGCTATATAACCTCTAGTAATTGATTTTTAAAATGCTTTAAGCATGTCATAAATATCATAAACTTTCTAGCTGTAGAATTCATACTTTTATAATGAACTTTCAGGGATGCCAAGCAATCAGAATGGCTTGATTTACATGATTTGCACAGTATTTTTGTTCAAAAATCACAGTATGATTTTTGAACAAATCATGTTCAGCATTATATATGCACAGAGCAAACTATAGTTAAGATGGAATAAATCTTAAAATAAAATTCTGTGACAGATTTAGAAAGAAATATTCCAAAATGCTTTTGAGGGAGCCTGACTGAATAACTCATATCAAGACTGAAACATTTTGCTTTCAAAACATTTTGCATATGTCAACTTGTATTAAGGGTTTTTTTTTTTAATATGTAAGTTGACACTATGCATAACAGTCAACTGGAGATATACTGGAAAGGAGCAACAGCCCACATTAAATGCAATAGCATGTCAGTCAGTCCATGAAGTGAATGTTTTTTGTCTAAAACAGCATGTGAAATAAAATCTTAAAAAATCTCATCCCCACTGAAAAATTGCATGTCCATTTCAGCAAACAATTATCACATCATTGTACAACATGATGAGTCTAGTAAAATGAACTTTCTCTTATTAAAAAAAGAAAGAAAAATCAGTGTAATTTTTCAGTTACATGATTGTAATATTTCAGTTAACATTATTGTAATCTATGAAATTGGGCATTACACAAATATATTTTAAGTCAAAAAGGGGGGAAAGTAGAGGAAAATGTTAATAAATTGGTCTTTGAAGTGATGAACAAGCAGGGTAAATAATAAGATCTGTGTCATTATGTTTGTGTTTGTATGTTGGATACAAAGTTGTTCTATATCAAGTTTTTGTTGCAAGTTTCCAAGACATTTCATTATTGCTGGGTCATCCATAAATATGACAAAAACATGATTTGCAAACAAAATGTTCACAAGAATAAAAGACAAAAATGAAAACAGTGGAACTAAAATAATCTTTAATGGATAAAGTGTTGTATTTTGCTGGAAAAGGCTGACAATTTGAGAGGTTATTTCATCTTGCAGGTTGCTATGTCTGTGCGGAGATGATTATATGATGGTGGTCATCTGGAAGAGCTGCAGTTGTTGTATTGGGTACATAGCTGTGCAAGAACTCAGAGGAAAAATATTGTTTGAATAAATAGCCCTTGAGAAGTTAGACAACTATATGACGCCACTGCATACTATTTCCTTTGACTCTTATATCCCCATATGAAGTCACATACCACAAAAATGGCAAAGCCAATCATGGAAGTCATAGTAATCAGATATGCAGCCCCTAGTTGTTGATCATTCCAGTTCATTCCAGAAAGTACTGTATACTAAGTGTTTTTAGCTTTAGGCTACTGCACCCTTCACAATCATGTGCACAAAAGGAACATCAGGTATGAACTGTGGAACATTGTAAAAGTAGAACCTTTTGCACAGGTGGAATACTGTACCACAACGATACTCATTTTTTCTTTCTCTCTCTCACTCTTTCCTTGCTCCTCTGCCACGTCAGGAGTAAGAGAAGCAAAACTAATGTCCAGCAAGATGATCTCAACTGAATGTTTGAGTCATGGACATTTATGGGAGGGGGGTATAGAAGAGGAGCAATGATGGATGGATGTGATAGGGCTGTTGTATATATAACACTTTCAATTAGTAGTTACCAGAATACCTGAACAACTGAATGATCTGATGTAATTGAAAAATGAATGTTAACATTCACTACCTCAGCAACTTATTGATATTGGGAGCTTGGAAATGTTGGTTTCAGAATACATTGGTCAAACATTTATTGGTTGGTCTTCCTTTGGGTATGTGGGAATGAATTCAATGGCCTCCTACCATACATTCTTGCTGAAATCAAGTCAAAAGTTTCAAGTTCACAAATTAGAATAGGTTCTAGCTAAAGATCAAAATGTAATGGAAAATGCCAATTGAATAAATATTCTTCTCTATTTGAAATATAATTGAGGATCTCTTTGATGAAATAAGAAAAAAAAATTCCCTTGAAGAGATCCCCATTTCTAATCAACAAATGTAAACTAAGCAAAACCACAACTCAGTAGAGGGCCTGACTACAAAAGTGTCATTTCTTAGAACACTGGCTAAGTATATTTTCTTACAATTCCTAGAAGGCAAGCTTTCATACCATTTTGAGGAAGAAAGGCAAGATTTTCCTATATAAGGAGCTCTTGAAAGAGATTTAAAGCATGATCACCCCCAACAGCTGATTTTCATGTATTGTGCGCTCAGAAGAAACTTCACTTATAATTCAAGAAACTGCCTGTACTTTTTATTCCCAACTCAGAAACAACCTGCTAAGATTTCTTTCTAACAAGGCAATAATATAATATGACTGTTAGAAATTAGAATATGCCATTTTCTAATCAAATTTAAGTTTCTGGAGTAGCTTCGCTGAAATCTTGAGGTTGGAAAAAAAAGGTCAGGTTCAGCAAAGCTGTTGCTTGATGATGCCTCAAGCAAAAACAGTCCCATCATTTGAAGTTGCCGTGATGTTTCGCTTCACATCTCTTCCGAGACAACCTCTCAGGAAGGTGTCTGAAGAGAAATGAAATGTGCAGAAGAGAAATGAAGTACTTCAATGAATCTAATAGAATTGCCTCTAAGCCCAAAGTTGTCATACAGATAAAACACATCCACCTCAGAGAGGCCTAGAAAAGAGTTTTGATAATGCTCTTCAACACTTCTTTGGGGTTCCTCAGGTTCCCAAAGTGTTTTGTCCTGAAAGTTAATTTTAAAGACAACTATAAAAGTACATAAAGTTTTGAAAACACGATGCCAACCATGTTTAATTACCACTGCATGTGCTTTTTACATTATATTGCATTTTTATTCTTCTTGAAATGATCAATCTCTGTATGCTTTCTGTGCTGAGTAAATACTATTACTATTTACTAATGCAAAGGAGAAGACTATCTATACCCACAATTGCTCTTTAAGTGTCTTGTCAAGGGCCACATTTTAAAAAAATAAGTGGAGACCTGAGGAAATTAATTTGTTTAATTCTTAAAGAAGCTCTCCTCAAAAACCAAGAAGAATAGTCTAGAACCTTGTTTTACACCTTTTAAAGAGCATTCAATGTTTCATGTGGACCATACATCAATTAGTGGTATATACTGCTATTCAGGGAGAGGACAGCTTTGGTCAGGGGCTTTCTCTATTTCATGAGAGTTACTTCTTACTGGATCAAAGGAAAATAACCTGTATAAAATCTGTCTGTTACCTTATATAAAAGTGATGATGTTATCCATTCAGTTGTATAAAACTAAGGAAATTGTTCAGTAGTTTAATATATTCTACACAATATCCCTGATTTTCTTTTGATGACTTTAAAATCAAATTAAATGCCTTTCTATCCCAAGGATATTAATGAAACTATTTTATTAACTGATACAGGGGTTAGGTTCACAAAGGCAGTGGAAAGATATTGAATGTTGCCACAATTTTGGCCAAAATGATCCATAATATGATTTCATTCAAAACACCTATGAAACTTTCATGCTGTTGGAAACAAACTGGTATTAGCTTCAGCCATATATTACTGTTCTTTTTAGTGTCTTCTGATAAAAAATACTATTCAACTGAATTATTAAAACATGGAAAATATAGCATTCATATAAACGTTTCAAAGAATCATGCTTGGAAAGGTCTATAAAAAATAAGCCATTATCTTTCCCAGCCACTATTCATCTAGTCTGACAACTCCAGCATATAAAACTGAAGCTAAAATAAAATGTAAAAATCCTTTTTGCTGTGCAAACCAATTGTGCAATTTGTGAAGATTTGCCACCTCCCTCAAGAGTAGAGTCAAATTGTTTTGCCACTGTCGCAGCCGAATATGCAATCAACCTTTAAATATCTAGAACTAATATCAGTAATATGTTTTTCACTAGCTGAATGAATTTTTGACTCCTGCTGTGAATTTGGAAATTATATTCACACTCCACCTTGCATTATCCTTTGATTTGCTGATTGCTCTAACATTTCCAATAAATGTCTCTACTGTAAAATGCAACATATGTATCAATGTTATACACACACACACACACACAGTATCATTGCACACTTACAGCATTGTTTTCTTCAAGTGTTTGAATCCAATCCATTTAACCACCTTGAATCAAAATGCCAACCAGAGGTTTCATGTTTGTTTACCAACAGCACAACATGGTTGGAAACCCCTATCACCCTCCACCTTATAAAGTTTGATTCTAGTCTTCATTTAACTGATAGCAATCCTGAGATTTAGAAATGATGATCCTAACACTCCTAAAAAGTGCCAGTTAGAGTTTTGTGAACTTGTAAAAGAGGAAGGGGGGGTTGTCTTTTAAATCCTTAAAATGGGAAATAGAGGAAATTATGTCTTGTCAACTCACCTATCTCAACAAAGTTTTTTTAAAAAAATATTAATTCTTTAGAGCACTTTTCTTTCTAATTTGGCAACTCTTAAGATTGGTAGACTAATCCCCAGAATTCTGCAAGCAGCATAGGGAAGTCCACACATTTTAAAGTTGCAAACGTTTGAAAAGCACTGCATTAAAGGAACACTACAATGAATAGTAAGTATTTATGTAAGTATTTATGTTTCCCATGTCTGTGAATAGGTGGTGAAAAAATCCAAAAATAACAAAAAACAGAATTGGCTTTCTTAGTGACTAAATGTAGCCTTCTCCTTAGAAAATATAGCAATGGAAACAATATATAGTGAGACGAAAAGTACAATAAAACCTTTTGGCAAAAGAATTGTGTAGTTTATATTCCAGCACATAGCACTAATATTTCTGTGCTTAATTTGATCAGTTTGTTAGGAGTGATTAAAATCCAAAACAAAAAATGCTTCCTTTTGTGGTATTGTTCCCCACCCCAAATGGATTTTATTTACCATCAAATGCACATCTGTGACAGATTGCAGATGGAAAGGTGAACCAAATGATACTTTGCATAGCTATACATCCTGAGTTGTACATCTGAGGAAACAGAAAATAAGGATAGTCACTCCCTATAATCTCCCAACGTGTATCCATTAGGATAAAAGTAGTAAGGATTTACTCTGGAAAAGTACTATCTATTGCACATAAGCAAATGAAGGACTGTACTTCGGCTAAAGTGTTCTGTGTCATTCTGAGCTTAACCTGACAGATATCCCTAATACATAGTGGAAATTGGTAGGGTGAAAAATATTTTCCATACAATTCTAAGTGAATTGTCTAATACACTTTAGACAGTAGACAGTTCTGCTCTCAGAAGGTCTTCAACTTAAGCATAATTAAACAGTTTGTGAATAATGCATTAGATAAAATCAACACAGCATGTAAACATATACTGAAACAAGATACCTGAACATTGACAGCCAGTTTGGATTAATGGTTAAGGTACCAAGTTAAAGAGTGGGAGAATTCAATTCCCACCTTAGCCATGAAAGCTAGTTGGGTGACTTTGGACATAGTTGCTCTCTCTCTCTCCCACTTCAAAGGGTGTTGTTGTGAAGAAAATAAGAGGAGGAAAATGTGCAGGATATGTTTGCACCTGTTGTTATAAAAATGACACTAGTGGGATACAAATAAATAAATACACAAACAAACAAACAAATAAAGCTTTATATTACCAAAATCAGCTATGCTTATGATGATTATGATTTCTAATTTTTTTATATCAGATTTATACTTCTGGATTAGATCATCATGTTCTGTAATGTAAATATGATGGTGTAATGGTTAGAATGCAGAATTACAGGCTAACTCAATGCTCATTGCTAGGAGTTTGATTCTGACCGACTCAAGGTTGACTCAGCCTTCCATCTTTCTGAGATCTGTAAACTGAGGACCCAGATTGTTGGGGGCAATATGTTGACTCTGTAAACTGCTTAGAGAAGCCTGTAAACACACTATGAAGTGGTCTATAAGTCTAAGGACTATTGCTATTGCCAATGAAAAGCCAAAAGCTTAGACAAGTATCCCCCTTTACCATGTTATGCATATCATGATCTACCGGCAAGTGTTTAATTATGAAGTGATTGATGAATATGTTATCTATCACAGAAACACAATTAATAGAGAACAATTAAATTGTCTGACTTTCTGAATGAAAAAAAAAACAGATATTTTCCCCATATCGGTATCACTTTTAGAGAGCTTGAAAATAATAACATATATGTATATTCTGCTATATTTGGATAAATATGGTAATAATTGAACCAGCTCCATGGAACCAACAGCAGGCTAATAGCAGAACAATTGAGTGACGTCTGCCAAAACAAGTTCTCCTAGTAGAATGACTTTGTTTTTTCAGACTAAGGGCTATGTTTTCCATTTACTGTGTTGATGACTTTGACATTGGCATTTGAATGTCAACTCATATTAAGTTTTATCCTAGACTTGCCTGCTTTCTTGCTCCAGTCTTGCCCTACTTTTTGAAGCAAGTTTCATAACAAACTACTTAAAAGTCAAATATGGCTTGGGAAAAAAGAAAACTATTCACCTCTGAAGTAGATTTTTCTTTTTCAGCCCACTCCTTCACTTGATCAAATAAAATATAATATACTTCATAGGATTATACCTCATGCATTTTTATCATTTCCTCCATCTGTTACATTTAAAATTACCTGTTGTAGCAAGTTTTAGAGAAGCTCTAGAATTACAGAAACTCCTTCATTTCTTTAATTTTTATTTAGTTATTTAGTGTGTATGGTCAATCTCACCAAATGACTTGGGGCAGCAAACAAAATAAAAAATAATAATGAAAAATTAAAATACGTAGCATCCAAGAACAAATCACATATCATAGTAAGTAAATTAATCATGAAAATAATCACTACACCACAGCCTGAATCCCAGGCCCTGGCACAGAACCATGAAAAGCCAGCAGTGTTGGGGCCATTCTGATTTTTGGAGGGAATCAGAGAAAATATTCCATAAAACAGGCATTACAACAGAAAAGAAATGTCTTCTAGCCAACTCTGGCAGCATTATTTCACCAATGGGATCCAAAGCATGCCTTCCTGACCGGGTCAGTTGGATAGAAAGAATTGGGAAGAGACAGCCCTTCAACTAACCTGGTCTAAAGCCACAAAAATGTTTAAAGATGAAAACCAGCACCTTGAACTATAACCAGCACCTTGAAGTACACTGGCAATCAATGCAGCTCATGAAACGGGGATATTAAATGTTCTAGGTCAGTGGTGGTGAACCTTTTACTTACCGAGTGCTGAAAAGTATGTATTTTGCACATGCCATCTGCACTTGCAAGCTGCTCCTCCATGTGCACTGCATATGCAACTGCACCATCGGTGCATGCATGCAGCTTTTGTATGGGCAGTGCACATGCGCTACATGCTGGCACTCACATGAAATACATGAGCAATCACATGTGCATGTGCAGGAGAGCTCCAAAGACCAGCTGGATTTCCTGCTGCAATCACGCGCATGCACAGCGGATGCCCGAAGATCAGCTGGGTCTCTGCAATCACACGTGCATGTGCAATAGCATGTGCATGTGTATGCTCCAGAGGCCAGCAGCTTGTATGCCCAGTTGGCCGACAGCTTGTGTGCCCAGCAAGATGGCTCTTTGTGCCACCTGTGGCACCCTTGCCATAGGTTCACCATCACAGTTCT
Organism: Myanophis thanlyinensis; assembly: GCA_017656035.1. Lineage (NCBI taxonomy): Eukaryota > Metazoa > Chordata > Lepidosauria > Squamata > Homalopsidae > Myanophis > Myanophis thanlyinensis. Next base: position 1,175 of record JAEANM010011483.1, on the reverse strand, counting down.
AGGTAGAATATATATTAGATAGCTACCAGATTTTATGCTAAATGCAGCAACCTATTCTCTTATACAAAGTTTTAAGAATGTTTATTTCTGTTTTCTCTTGTGTAAAACCAAGTGGATGAATGAAGCAGTGGAAATAAACTATAGGTTAGACTGTGTAAAGTAATAGGTTTGAAGAGTTCTGTTTTGAAGCTTCAAATACCTCTTGTAAGTAAGCAAATTTAGCTTGCTCTTCTGCTTAACTGACAGTTTAGAGCCTGACAACTGAAATAAGTTCTTAATATGGTCAGCTTATCCTATGATTCTGATTGCAAACAGAAAATGTTAACAATTATTCTGTGCATCTATTTCAGCTTTATTTTGCTTTAAATGCTTTCCAATCCATATAGTTTATCACAATGCTTCCCTTTCATTGGGGTGAGAGAGTAAACAGGGGGAAAGTGAGCAAACAGCGGTTTTGGGGTTTTTTTCTGCTTCACTTAATGGAGATGTCAGCTCCTTCATGTTATCAGCCTGCATGGCAAAAACCTGAATTAAAAATCCATGTTTTCCCCTGAACAAAGTTCATAAATAAAAAAAATGTCACTGCAGAATACAAATTCAGTAATGGAGCTACAGCAAATAGCAGGCTTTCTGTGTAATACTGTCAAGAACCACTGATGCATAATAACTACATGCTGACACACAAGTAGTTATTCTCATTTCAAGATATGCTCTTGCATTGTTAAATGTATCAATTGCTGACAGACATCCATTGATAAGTGAGTCTGTTTCCAATCATTTTGCAAAGAAAAAAAAATCAGCTCTCTTGATTATAATACTCTCCTGAAGATAATGACTTTAAATATCTAGAATTCCTCATCAGTTGTAAAAACAGCTTTTATTCAGGACACAAATTAGAATACCTTAAAAGAATGCCCTTGACAAGCTCCTCTTGTGAGGGGAATATGTGGTTCTAGGTTCTGAAAAATGCCCTAGTTGTTTTGAGAGTTATTCATTTTATGCTCACCAAAGTTAGTTAGATAATTTCCTTGTAAGCCATATTATTTAGCAAAAACATCTGTCAATGTAGTGTTTATATTAGACCATGTCATAGTACATGGGGTAGGGAACCTTGGCTCTTTCATGACTCATGGATTTCAACTCCCAGAATTCCTGAGCCAGCCATTTTAAGCTGT
>JAEANM010011482.1:0-15252 GCA_017656035.1 Myanophis thanlyinensis | reverse complement strand
TCTTTCTCTCTCTCACACACACACACATTCTGATTGTGCACTCCCTGGGTCTCGTGGACACTTCTTCCAGCCTTCGTTTGTGCTGGATGCACCTCATTCACTTGGAGAGACGCACAACCTGCTCCACCAGCAGCAGCAGTGAGAAACAGCTGGGTTGGGCCAGTGTCTTGGGGCAGAGAAAAAGTCACGGATCTCCCTGGGCCAGCGAGGTGCGCACAGCACCAACAAGGGCTGGAGGAAGCACCTGGAGACCCAGCAAGGGATGAAGCAAGCTTCTGCTCTGGAATGTGGAGTGAGTCTCAACTTCCTCTCCTCTTTTCAGGCCAGGCGAGGAGTGACTGGGAGAGGAGGGCAAGGGGCGGGGCAGCTGACAGGGAGCCACAGGAGGGGAATGAAAGAGCCATGGGTTGCTGATATTCATTGCTTCAGCCCGCCTGTACCCCCCGCAACAGCACCATGAGCACGAGCGGCGGCAGTGTCTTTCTTCTTGCGGCTCGTGTTCATTTTTAAAAGTTTTCCTGCCTTTCAGCTGCTTTCCCAGGAGCAATCCTGCTTGCCAAAGCAAGTAGAAGGCAGGAAAACTTTTTAAAATGAACACGAGCTGGGGCAGTGGCTTCTTTTCTTCACATGATCTACCCACACATCCTTTGCGATCGACTGGTAGATCGGGATCGACATATTGGGCACAGATTACAGATAAAAAAATTATAAACTAGAAAAAATGGAATGGTTAAAAAATTGTTTATTAGAAATAAATGATGAAAATGGGAGAAATGATAATAACGGATGATGAGTAAAATATATACCATGGTACCTTGGTACTTAGCTGCTTCAAAACTTACCAAATTTGACATTCAACACATTTTGCAAAAATGTTCTCCTGGTAATTGTTATTTTTTTGGTACTTGACTAACTGTTATAGAAAGAGAGGAATGGCCATGGAGAACCGATAGAAAATTGACTAAACTAGGAAGTTCTCTGCAAAAGGAAGTGGGGGATGGCTTCAGAGGGTAAACAGGAAGTCGATCATATTGGGAAGGTCACTGACATAAGAAAAGGGACAGACAGGAAGTCCTTCCCGGCTAAAACAAAGAGTCAGGTGTTTTGTTTGGTACTTGTCATTTTTAGTACTCATTGCACTTCTTGGAACAATTAATGATGAGTACCAAGGTACCATTAAACTGCCACATAGGGCAAAGGGGCCTTCACTTATCTTTGCCAAATGCTTGGGTGAAGAGCCAGGTCTTCAAAGTTCTTTAAAACATCAGAAATGGGAGCTCTGAGATATCAGAGGAAATCTCATTACCAAGTACAGGCATTACTGTTTAGAAGGCACATTAAAGGTCTAGTAGAGATTATTATTTAATTGGAGAAACTTGGAATGTGCCAACCCTGCCAGATTGAATCAACCAGGGCGTCACTATGAGAGAAATACAGTTTTGTTTGAACATGAGTAATTGGTAATACATGCCAGCAAGACTTTATGTTTTTGTCAATGTGGTGGGGGACAGGTTAGTGGTATTGCCATTCTTTCAAAAAGAAGAAAGTGCTTCATTTTATTAAGTGGGACTTGGTGTATGACTTTTAAAACCTATTTCAAGTTTTTTGAAGCACAGGTAGCCCTTGACTTACAAACAGAATTTAGCCAAAAATTTCTGTTGTTAAGAGTGACATTTACCTTGCCTCATTTTATGACCATTCTTGCCACAGTTTTTAAGTGAATCATTACAGTTGATAATTTACTAATATAGTTTTCAAATGAATCTGGCTTCCCCATTGATTTTGTTTGTCAAAAGGTTGCAAAAGATAATCACATGATCTTGGGACACAGCAATGGTCATAAGTATGAACCAATTGCCAAGCATCTGACTTTTGATCATATGATCAAAGGCAGGATACAAAAATTGTAGGTGTGAAAAATGGTCATAAGTCACTTTTCCAGTGCTGTTGTAACTTTGAATAGTGAAATGAATGTTGTAAGTCGAGGACTACCTGCATTCTATTCTTAAATTGTTCATATAGGTATTTCTATATTATTTGGATTATAAATTTACTGGAAAGAAGCTGGAGAATTCAATTATTAAAATGTATCATATGTTTCCTTTTCATTTATTATATTTATTTAATTCAGAGGCACAAGTTCTTGGTCAAGTAATTTCCATTGCAGCATCTGCGGTCACCACGGTAATCTCAGCTACATGTTATGAATCCAGTAATGAAGATCATCGATTACAAACTTCAGGTGACTTTAATTCCAATGACTGAAAATATTCAAATACTTTAATTAATCGCCGTGTATGTCTTGCTTATATTGATTTGTGCACTTTAATTTGATTTATACATTTTTTCTTTCTTTCTGAAAGTTGGTAGACTTAAAACAGTTGATGAAATTAAACTAATTTAGGAGATTTATATTCTTCAGAAGGGATTTTATTCACTTTTTTATCAACCCTAATAATGAAGCATTAAGAAAAATTAAAATAGCATTAAAGATGTTTAAAAAACTAAATGTATAGTGTAGATTACAAAACACTCTTCAATTCTGAGTTTGTCTGATCTAATTTAGGAAGCTAGAAAAAACTCTTAGTTGCATCCTCATTTTTATGTCTGTCATTTTCATTATAATTTGGCAACAGTAACTTAATCCGTTATTACTATCTTTCTCACTAACCCTTACCACTGCTCTACCAGTGCTGCCTTTAAAATGTATTTGAAAACTGCAATTGATTCAAAATGCAGTGACTCAGGTACTCCTGACATTGGATGTACACAGTCAGTTTTTGTGGAGCCTGCATGGATTGGTGTTCAGGAGCCCACACAAAACCAAAGTGTATATGTGTGTGGTGTGGGGATACTTATACCTCAGAAAACAAGTTCAGGATAATAGATTTGATAGATTTTGAACACTGAGCCTTTACCAACAAATTTAATGTAATTTAATGGTGAGGTCTATAGGGTTGTGTAATTTGGTATGAAAATGTTATGTACAAGTACTAACCAAGTGGTAGTTTAGCAAATACTTGTGAAAAGGTTTTGGTGTTCAGGTAGATCACAGATTAAGCAACAGCCTGCATTGTGCTTCAGTTGCTAAAATAGGCTACTAGGCTGCATCAACAGAGGATATAATATTGAGATCAGAAAAAATGTAATTCTGCTCCAAGTTGAATTGGTCATACTACCTGGAATACAGTTTTAGTTACCGCCACACAACAAAAATGCTGAGGAACTAGAAAAAGTACAGAGAAGAGCAACAAATATGGTAAGGGCTCGGTAAGGACTAAATATTATTAAAGACCTGTAAAAGAACTGATTGTGTTTATCCTGAAGAGAAAGCCTTTTAGCACTTCAAGGCTTGTTATAGAGAAGAGGGTATTATTTCTTTTGTGTAGTGCCCAAAGATACAGTAAAACAAGAACTGATGGGTGGAAGTTTTACAGAAAAAGATAACCCAGTAATTTCCTAACTGACAGCTATTGCGAATGAAACAGTCTGCCTCTTGAAATTGTGGTTGCTTTCATTCCTAGGCCTTTTGAAGCAAAGTTTGGAGAGCCATTTGTTTGGTATGGTTTTAGAGCAGAGGACTGAACTAGAGTATCTGCAAGATGCCTTCAGTCCTATGATTCCATGATTTTAATATTCTGTGTGCCTGGTGCAGAAACACCTGAAATGTTGAACACCTCTTAGTGGTATTTCTATTGTAGTGTCTTTTCAAATTCTTAAGTTCCCATTCTGGCTGTTGCTTTTCATTTTCTGTTCTGAGATTTTAGCATCCTTTATCTTTTGTTTTAGTTTAGAGCAGGACTGTCAAATTCACAGCCCATGGGCCAGATACGTCACGTGCTGGCCATGCCCACACCTGGTTTAGTGAAGGGAAAAAAAGTTGCAATACATCATGTGACACCATGACAACGTGAGTTTGACACCCCTGGTTTAGAGCCTTTGGATGAGACTGGTGAGGCAACTTGTTGCAGAGTTTTGTTTTTTTTTAATCGCCAATAACCAGATTGACCAAGACTCAATAGACACAAAGCCCTGGAAATTGACTGGATTTTTATACCTCTTTTCAGTGGCTGAAGAATCCAACTTTTTAGTCAATATTGCACAATCCTGAGAGGTCATATTCTTAACATATTCTGTTGTTTTCTATTTATCTATTTTAAAGCCTGTAAAGCTTCAAACTCATTGATCAGATATTCTACATTAGTTTTCAGGTCCTGCAAAAATATAACTAAATCATCAGCAAATGCACTCAATTTATAAACTTTCCTTTTAATATATATACCTCTTACCTTTCTCATCTTGCCTAACATCCCTATTTAAAACTTCCAAAACCAATATAAACAGCAGGGAAGAAAAGGGGCATCCTTATCTCATACCCTTTTGAATTTTACATGATTTGGTCAAATCTCCATTAATAATAATCTTTTCTTGCTGTGATGTATGAACTGCTTTGATCCCTTGAATAAATTTCTCCCCAAAGTCGATATCTTCCAAAACTTTAAACATAAAAACCCAAATAAAGTTGTCAAAGGCCTTATCTGCATCAAAAATTATATCAAAAAAGCTACCTATTTCTCACTGTGATATTGTAGGTATTCCATAATGTTCAAAACAATCCTCACATTGACTCTTAACTTTTTTTTTGGCCAAAGCCAGATCGATTTTCATGAATATGTGTCTAAAATCTTCTTCTATCTTTCTGCTAAAATTGCACAAAAATTATAGTCATTGTTTAATAATGAAATTGGTCTATATATGTTTTATTCCCAAGCCATCTTGACCCTCCTTTGGTAATAATGCAATATTGGCTTTTTTCCAGGTTTGAGGCATCTTTGTTCCTTGTAATACTCCATTCATTTTATCCTTTAGTGCTCCCCAACCTTTTGGGCATCAAAGACCGGTTCTCTGGAGAGAGATTTTTCCATGGACCAGAGGGCCATGGTTTTGTGTGCTGCTTGCATCTCCTGGATGGGGCTTTTTGCTTGTTTGCATGGCCCAGTTGCTGGCATGCTGCAGAGCAGTGCTGGTACATAGACTGAGGATTGAGGACTCCTGCTTTAGTGGCTGAAGGAGCTGATCTTCAAAGCATTTATAATATTGGCTTCTAAGACTATCTGGGCCTGGAGCTTTACCTAGTTTTTTAATAGTTGTCTTTTATTTAATTTCTGCTTTCTATTCACTTTACTTTTTCTTCATATTTTCAGCTGCTTTGTTTCTTGCTGGGTTTCATGATTCTTTCCTTCTTCCCAGTCTTTGATGTATATGAAGGAAATGGCTAGAAAAACATTTACCTCACAGAAGGTCTAAGAAAATGAACTCCTCTCTCTCCCAGCAATTTTCTTATCAAGTTTTCAGAAGTAGCTTATCATCTAGGGCGGAAACGAGTGATTGATCTAATATCACCCAGTGGGTTTGTACTAATATGGGACTAGAAGTTGTCTTCTGGTTTCCATTCTGTTACCTTAACTACTACAAGTAGTCCTTGATTTATCACCATTCATTTTATGACCGTTCAAAGTTGAAAAAAGTGGCTTACAACTTGTCCTCGTGCTTATGATCATTGCAGTGTCGCTGTGGTCATGAGATTAAGAAATCAGACACTTGGCAACTGGCAGGTATTTGCAGCTTCCCAGATTATATGATCATCAATTATGATTTTCCCAGGGGACTTCCAAAAAGCAAAGTCAATGGGAAAGCCAGATTTCCTTAATGATTGTGTGATTCGTTTAATGGCACAGCAAAAAGGATTGCAAAATTAGCACGTTAATGATTACATCATTTTCCAGTCTAATTGGGTCATAAATTGAGGACTACCTGTAACCAAGCTGGCTCTCTGTTATAACAATAGAAATGTTTTATGTTCAGTGACACTCTTAACTTCTTCAAGTTAAGCCTGCTAATCCATTAATAAATATTTATGGTTGTCATTATGATTTTTTTTCTAGAAATTGTAGAAAGCGATGGTCCCTTATCTGCATCATCCAATGAGAAGAGCACACAGAGACCTGAGATTACAGCATTTCCTAAAAAGAAGAAAGCCAGTGACATCTACTTTGTTCTGCTTGTTTGGAGCATCGTAATAGTCCAGATTTGGTTTAATTTCTGGATAATTCAATTGCTACCTTTACCTTTTGCAGGTTATTCATTTTTTATATTGTGATTTACATTTTGACTGGTCAGATAACTACTGTCTTTGAGATGGCGACGCCAATCCATCTTTGTGCTGATTTATTTATCTTTAGAACTCATCCCAGTCTTGAAGGCCTGTGAGTATACTATGGCAATAGAAAAAGTACACAGTCATAAAATCTAGTCAGAGCCAATTAGGGAGTCCAATTCTCAGAAACATTCTGCCCTGACTTGCTTAATAGATAATGCTACATTTAACTAGCACTAAGATTTAACATGTTTTCTCTGTGTAAATATGCCTACTGTATCAACTGGTATGGAGATGGCACACGAAATACTTCTAGCATGTTTACTATATTTTCAGATGATATAGTCAGATAAATTCCAATACTCTTAAAAAGTGAGGCAATACATTTATCAGAAGCCATGCTAATTTTTTAAAAGTGCAGTGGTGGGAATGGGAAGCAGAGCCCAATTTAAACCCTATTTTTATTTATTCTGATTTATTATAAGCATAATTAATAGCACAGCTAATTAATTAGATGTGTTATTTATCACATTGTGAGCACATAGTATATAGTATATTGTATGAAGAGAGTTACTAAATGAAATTACAATCTCCCTTACTCTCTTTGTTCTAAAGAATAATGCCTTCCTCTGCCTGTCCTTTCTATAAAGTTTGCTTCCAGGATTATTTATATTACACTAATTCTGCCACTTCCACCAAGTTTTTATCAATATCTACTGCACCTACATTTTCATTTAAACCAACTAGTACCTCCATCTTGATTCAAAGACTTGTAGCATTGGCATAGAAACAGTTATGAAAATGTTAATGGTACAAATCTTTCTCATACCTTACCTTTTTGATCCTTTTATAACCCTTTTATAGCAAAATTTCAACTCTGGGTAATTTACCTTCCTTATATGTTAAATGTAACTATATAACTCCTCATTATATTCACTAAAAGGTAAAGGTAAAGATTCCCCATGCACATTCATGCTAGTCGTTCCTAACTCTAGGGGGCGGTGCTCATCTCTGTTTCTAAACTGAAGAGTCAGTGCTGTCTGATGACGATTCCATGGTCAAGTGGGCAGCATGATTAAATGCCAAAGGTGCACGGAGTGCTGTTTACCTTCCCACCAAGGTGGTCCCTATTTTTCTACTTTGTACATGCTTTCGAACTACTAGATTAGCAGAAGCTGGGGCAAGTAACGGGAGTTCACTCTGTTATGCGGTGCTAGGAATTCAAACCATTGAACTGCCAACCTTTCTGATTGACAAGCTCAATGTCTTAGCCACTGAGCCACTGCATCCCCTTATATTCACTAGTTAGGATTAAATCTGGGTTGCCTTACCTCTTTGGTTCTAAGACTAAAGATCAATGTTTGAAGGCATACATCTGATTCTTCGTGAATTTAACAGCTTTTTAGATTTTGCACTCAATATTTCCACTCAATTTTCTTTTTGCAAATTATATTTGTCTAGTTTCTTCAAGCATTCCTCACCGTTTGGTTTTCATATTTCTTATTCTTGAAGCTGACTTATAAATATGCTCCAGGGTTTTTTGTGTTTCTAAAAGTTTACAGGTAGTCTTGAACCTATGGCCATTTGGTCAGTAATGATTCGAAGTTATTGAGGTGCTCAGCAAAGGCACTTATGATTGGTCCCCAGAGTTATGGCTGCTGAAGCACCCCCACAGTCACACAATCAAATTCAGACACTTGGCAGCCCACTATGACCATAGGGGCGTTTCAGCTCCCATCACCTTCCTATCTGTCCCCATGGCCTTTTGGCCTTTAATCACATAGCACTCTGGCACCCCTTCTCTGGCACTTCACCATCTTTTTGCTCCTGCTGCTCATGAGACACATTTCTTGCTTCGCCTTTTGGGAGGCAGCCGTTGGTTTTTTTCTTTCTTGCACATTGTCTTGCAAGGCCCAGAAAGATGGCCTCATGTGACCAGCATGCCTCATGAAGGGCCAGTCCAAGCACATATCAGGAGTGGAAGGAAGAAGATAGTTAGAGACAACTAGGACATTGGCATGCAGGGTGGTGAGGGTGACAATGGTAAGAACTTTGCTGGGGCAGCTATGATTTTGCATTGTCCTGTTGGACTAGGCTTGGGGCTGATCTTCATGCTTTGCTTTGGCTCAGGAGTTTTTGAGCCCCAGAGCCACTGTGTGCCAACAAGTCCCTTTGCCTTGGATTGCTGGGCCAGACTGGTGCTGGCCTTTGCACTGTGATTTTTTGTAATCCCAGAACCACAGCATAGAATAAAACTCAATCCTAGGCTGGCTGTCCCAGCAGCCATCTTGGCATGCCTCAGCAACAACAGGAGCAGAAAGATGGCAAGATCAGATGAGGTACAGCAAAGAGTCCCAGAATGCAGAAAAATGAGGGAGAGTGCAGATGGGACTGGGCTGAGCTGGGCTGCTTCCTGGGCTGTAGCAAGTGACCCCAGTACCATGCAGTTCTTGGGTTGTTTATTTCACCCCAAAACGGTACAGAGAAGCCAAATGAGCAGAGATATGGCAATAAGAACCAATTGGAGGCAGTCCCAACACTTACTGAGCCTTGGGGCTGAGAAGACTAACCCAGAATGGCTTGGATTGGGGTGGAAATGTCATTAAACAGTGAGGTCACATGATTTCACACATAGCGATGGAAATTATAATGCCCATTATGGTTGTCAAGTATTGGTGGATTATCAATACCTCTGAGTGTTGTCTAGATAGGACCTCTTACATCTCATGATCTGGAATTAAATTTCTGTTCATGCAACCATTTTCAGGTTATTATTCATAAGCATGTTTCTTGCATGTTACTGATGTCTTATACTTCTTAATGTTTTGTATGCTTAATGGAAAAAAATAAACATCTAGTCATCTTGAAACTTCTGAAGCAAAACTACATGAAGTAGTGACTACAGTGGTGGTATTTTAATCCTAAATTCCAGTGATGTAGTTTTCATATGTATAAGAAAATAGTTGACCATGTTTAACTTTAACTGTGATCATCCAAAAGCAAACATTTTGAAGGCTGTTGATTCAGGCAGAAAAATTTGAATATGAGCTTAATTCAATTGAATATGAGCATGGTAGTTAGAATGTAGTAACTGCCCACAGTTGAACCTGGAGTTCAATCCTGATGAGGCTGAAAGTTGACTCTGTATTCCAGTCTTATGAAATCAGTAAAAGGAAGACCCATGGTGGTTTTTTTTTTTTTGTTTTTTTTTGGGGGGGGGTAGTACGCTGATACTATAAACCACCCAGAGGATGCTGTAAAGCACTATGGGGCAGTGTATAAGTTTAAATGCTATTTCTATTGCTAGTAATTCCTAGTGAAACAAAATGACTTTGTGAGCAAAAAGTATAGGTAGTATGTATGAAAAGTATTTAATTCCCTTTTTTATGTTTGCAGTGTGGGTTTTAAAAAAACTGTTGGTCCACTTTGGAATAGTGCAATTCTCACTGAGTTACTGCAGTACCTACTGGCATGTTTTGGAAGATTTTTTGAGACAACGTCAAGAAGTTCTTGTACCACAACCAGTTAAGGGGCTTGGAAGAATTATTCTCAAATTAGACAGCAAGGTATTTAAAATTATTTGTGAAATTGCTCCAGTTCAAATAATATTTAAGAAATAACCACTCTTCACTTTGCCACATTTTTCTATTAAAAATAATAAAAATACTGATGTAGCTTCAGATTATAAGTACCACAACTTTTCCAGTGTCGTTTTCAGAGTCTTATTATAGTTAATAAGTGGGATTATGACATTAAAAATGAAGTATTCTTTCATAGGAAAGAGACAGAAGCAATATTCATCTATTCTCTTGCATTACCTGAAATCATTTCTGTAAGGTTGAAAAAGCTACTCAAACGGTTTTGGAAACACTTTGTGGGAACTTTAGAAAGAAGTTTATTATATTTTCTTGTGCTTCACAGCTGATCGTGTGGTTGGAAAAAATCCTAGATAAAATCATTAGCATATTCATTATATTTGTGCTAGTGATAGGCACTCTGCTGCTTGCACTGCTCCTTACAGCAAAGGTATGTGTCCTATTAAACAATGCAACATTTTGCTGAAACTTTATTCATTCTAATCTTCAGATTTCATTATTGGTCAGTGTTTTATTTCTTCTCAAAATTGATATAATCAATGTATATTCTAATAATTACACTGATTATTAGAATAATAATAAACAATTATTGTGATTGAAAGAGAAAAATATTTTAGTTTCCCTCAGATTAGATAAATTTGTTTTTCTAGGAAAAGAGGTATGCACAAAGTAGGAAAACAATTCTCCATTTTCTAAGGCCAATGGCCCCCTGGCCTTCACCCTTCATCCCTACCCATTTGCTCAGACATTCTTTGACCCAGGCCTTTGGCTGCCTGGGACAAGAAGCAGCCAGCCAATGGGGGCAGGTGGCAGCAAGTGCTGGCAGAAGGCTGTGTAGGGCCAGTGTGCTATTATGGAGCTATTGGGTGGGCGCCGGGCAACTGGCAATAGTGGTGTGCAGAAACAATCATGGGGAGGATGTTTCCCGAGAACTGGTGATGGTGATGACAGCATGCAGCAGTGATAACAGGAGTGTGAGAGTGCACTGAGCAACTAGTGGCGGTGGCAGCAGTGTGCAAAAGTGATTACATGGGGGTGCTGGGTAACTGGCATGGTGGCATGCAGAAACGATTATGGGGGGGCACCCACAATTGGGGCAGTTGCAGCATTATACAGAAGTGATCATGGGTGGGAGGGTGCATCAAGCAATGGTGTGACAATTGGGGATGGTGATGTGGCAACATGCAGAAGTGATGTCGGGACCACTGGAAAATTGTTGGCAGTGGCGTGTGAAGTGATTGCAAGGGGGTGGGGGACATTGGGCAACTGGTGGTAGTGGCAGCGTCTTGCAGAAGCAATTGCAAGTAGAAACAGGCACGGTGGCGGCACGCAGAAGTGGTTTCAGGGGAGTGGGCATCAGAGAGGATTATATACTAGCAGCAGTCCCAATTATTATCTTAATCTAGAGCACCAGTTATCTGCAGAGCAGGGTTCTTTAAAGCCTGTAACAATTCTCAGGTGATAGCAGCTATCTCGATTCCATTTCCTGGGCTTTTGGCTGGTGGGCACATTTCTAAGAGGGGTCCCCTGTGCCCTCTCATCCAGACCCATTCAGGTTTCAGCAAGACATGCCAGGACATTACTCCTCCAAAGTAAGATCATGGGTAAGGAGCAACTTTGTTACACAGCAACTTGGCAATCAGAAACATCAATGGCAATTGACATCAATGGCCACTGTGAATCTAGTTGCCAGGCATTGAAGGTAGATCAATGAAGGTAGAAGATCGCAGGACTGCTTGTGACCTACATCCAATGCTTTATTAATCTCCATGTTGGATTACCATAATTCATTTGATATGGGACTGCCTTTTGGCAAAAAAAATCAGAATCTAGTCCAGAATAGGGTATGTATTTAATGGTGTGATACATTCATTTTTCTTCCCTCTGTGTTGCATTAGGTTCATCAGGAAAGTGTACATATGATTGAAGTAACAAGCAGGTTGATTAATGAAACAGTAGCCAATCACCCAGAATGGGCCAAGTAAGTAATGCCATATCTATTAGGATATGAATAGTTTCTTTATTTTGATATTGATTATGATTGTGCTTGGGTATGGAAAATATGAGAAAGTGGCTGTAATTTATTTTTGGCCTACCGTTGAATTTGGAAAACATTTAAAAGTAGTAAGATATTCAGTATTGCTGGATTGAGGAATATATGTAAAAACTCACCAGAATTCCTACATCATTCTGGAAGCTTTTGGTGCTGCCTCAGCATAAAATTACTATCTTATGACTTTGTTATGTCAAGTTAAGAAATTCATGTGTTAAATTTCCTAATTATACAGGGATAATTTTCTATAAGTTATATTATTTAAATTCTTCCTTGAATGCTAAAACAGAAGAGTTATTATATTATCAAATAATTATACTATCTGATAAAGAATTCTGTTCTCATAATAGTCAGTAATATGCCAATAGGATACTTTCAAGCTGATTTTTTTTTTACAATAGCATTTTCCTGTTTATATATCTAGCACTCAAATCAAGATAAGATGGAAGAAACCATTTCCATCATTTTATCCACTTTTTTGTGCTATGCATAGCATGGTGATTTGCAGTATATCTTAAGCAGGAACACAGTACCTGTTTGCTCTTCCTTAAATCAAATCTTTTGTTAAGAAAATGCCAACAGACCTTATGTTAGCATCCAGATTTTTCTCCTTAAATCTTTTTTGCTGCATATCTTTATATTTCATTTTCTGAACTGAGAAGTCTACCTTTTTTTTACAACTACATTGTTTCAGCCTTTTTATCATTTTGACTGTTCTTTCCTATACTTTGACACCTCTGCAGTATCAATTATGAGATGCATACAGGACAGCTAGGTATAATTTGCAGAATATAAATTACTTTAGGAGTTCATTATTTTTTGTATCAGTTGCAGACTATGACTGTGGCCATGAAATTAAAAGGCTTTTGTTCTTTGTGGGGGGGAAAACTATGGCAAACCTAGACAGCATATTAAAAAGCAGATACACCACCTTGCCGATCAAGGTTCATGTAATCAAAGCTGTGGTTTTCCCAGTAGTAATATATGGTTGTGAGAGCTGGACCATAAAGAAGAATTGAAATACTTTCAAATTATGGTGTTGGAGAAGACTCTTGAAAGTCCCTTCTGTTGCAAGGAGATCAGATCAGAAACTAACTTTGATTTTTCTTTGGAAGCACAATATTGAAACTGAACTCAAATACTTTGGCCACCAAATGAGAAAAGAGGATTGATTGAAAAAGACCCTGATGCTGAGAAAGATAGAAGGCAAAAAGAAAAGAGGATGGCAGAGTATGAGATGGTTAGATAGTGTCATTGACGCAGTGGGCATGGGTTTGAGCGGACTCTGAAAGAGTGGAGGATAGGATCCTGATGTGCTGTGGTCCATGAAGTCACAAAGAATCAAACACAATTTAGCAAGTGAACAACAAAGATGATGTTACAGAAGAACATTCCGAATAAGGTTAATTGATGACAATGTGGTTTTAAACATGACAAGAATTATCATTCTTGTAACTTGTGAAGTTTAAATCCACACTTATATCAATTTCAGTCTTATAAAATTATACAATTGATACACAGATGAAAATAATTGATGTGTTAATACTTAAAAAGGACGTACAAATATCAAACTAGAAGAGTGATTTAGATAACCTTTTTTTATTGAATTTACAAAAGAGATTTGTTCAAGGTTTGAAAATCTACAGAGAAGAGACAAAAGAAAGTGGGGGAAAAAAAAATCAAGTACCAGGATATTGTTTGAAGGGACTAAAAACCGAGGTCATTAAAAAGTAAAGGAATATAGAGTTGGCTTATTTGATGATTAAAATAGATACATCGTTATCTCTGGTAGCCCTTAATGGACTTTGATGCCTAGGAATGAATAACAAGGCTTTAAGAAATATGGAAAAAAGAGAGTATTGCTGTTTTAAGAGATGGTGATAAGTTATGAAGAGTGAAATTACTTTTTAATATTTTTCTTCTTTTTTCTTTATCTCTTTTTTTTGGCACTTCCATATTTTTCTTTTTATATTTTTATAGTTTGTATTAGTTTGTATTTTTCCTAATAATAATGTTTAATAAAATTATTATAAAAAAGAGAAAAAGGTACGATTTATGATCTTGTAGATTAAAAAAGTAGCTTATAGAAAGGGAAATTATGATGTAATTAAATCATAACAAGAGAGGGTAAAATAGAAATGAATTTTATAACTGCTGTTAAAAAGATCAGAAACTGCTTCTTTATAATTCTTTTTAATTTCTTTTTCTAATTTTCTTAAGTATTTACTATTCTTATTTTCTTTTTTAAAAAACTTTTGTATTATCTTGTTAAAAATGTTTTCAATAAAAATTATATTTACAAAGAGGAGCTCTATTCCTGAGAAATCCCTATGGAAATTTGGTATTTTCCTTTGATCCATATTATTCTGCCATTGTTAGAAAAATATTTGTACATAAATATATTTCAGATAAATAACAAGGGCAAGAATTTTTTGGAATGGCATTTCAATAGCTATAGTTCAGTATACTGTACTGTCAGAAAAACAAAAATCTGAAAGTATGCTATTTGGTATGAGAAACTACATTTAAACATCTTCATCATTCATATTAAAAGTACCAAATTGTCTATCTTCATTTATTTATTGAGGCAGTATACATGCAATTAGAATATCTGCAATCAGAATGCATTTTTTACATTGTGTTTCTTAATTAGTTGGCTTCCTGAAGCTCAAGTCATTCAGAAGGCTTTGAATTCAGCTGCTACTAATGTTTATCAGTATGGGCGAGAATGGATAACACATAAGGTAATGATAAAATTTCTCTTTGGAGATTAACTTTCTGCTGCTTTTTACTTTCTTTTCAAAAAGATTCATCACTGCAAAAATAACCTTTGATTTATATTTAATATTGACATTGTTTGCAAACAGTTAAAGAAAATATTAATGAAAAATACATTTTTGTGCTATTATTCATCAAATTTCATAGCAGTCTGCAAAATAAAACAATAAACAGTTAAAATAGATATATCGAATTATCTGGATTAAAATATAAACTTGCAGTTTATAAAACTATAATTTGTAATTGTTAAATAAGTGTTTTAATTCTCCTATCCCTTCTAACATCATTATGATAACAGGTTTTAACAGTTATTTGTTTACCTGCTAAGTCCAATAAAAGACTTGTACAAACATATTTGGAGAATGTACATTAGTCCTTATTAAGCGGTATTAACTGAGCAAAAAAGAACCCCTGTTGGTTCTGAAATAACATAATGCAGTTCTGGATTTGATAATTTAAATCCTGTTACTTTCCTTGTTCCTTTTAAATACATTCTGATTACTGTCATTATTTAATTATAGTAACCAAAGCCATAACTACTGAAATTGTTATTGCTACAATTTAAATACTATTCAAATGCTATGTAATGTTTTCAGACTGAATGACAATATAAAACATTCTCTCAATAAATAAAGGACTTTGGAATATAGATATAGATATAGATTAGA
>JAEANM010011481.1:0-15252 GCA_017656035.1 Myanophis thanlyinensis | reverse complement strand
TAGGACAGGGGTGGGCAATTATGGTTCCTTCATGACTCGTGGACTTCAACTCCCAGAATTCCTGAGCCAGCATGGCTGACTCAGGAATTCTGGGAGTAGAAGTCCACAAGTCATGAAGGAGCCATAATTGCCCACCCCTGTCCTACCCTATCTAGACTATCTCTTGCCCTACTAGGTCGCAAATGCTCGCATACGCATTTCTTGTACCATGTATGGCTGTGTATGTGACAAATAATATTTGATTTGATTTGATTATGTTTCATCTCAATCTCAATCTACTCCCTGGATTTTGATACTGTTCTCATGTGGATTTTTTGAAATGTCGGCATATGCAGTAAATGAAAACAAGTAAACCATGCTGTTGCTTAATGTGTTTTTGATAAGGTATTATATACTCTTAAATTAATGCCTGCCGGTGTGTGGTGGATGTCTGTTAAATCTAAGGAGGCAGTCCTTGCTGCTACAGTTACTTTTATGTTAAAACAACCAGCAGCTCATTAAAAACGTATTTACCAAAGATTAGCAGCCACAGTGGGAAGAGACTGGTATGATCTTGCTACACAATTAGCCATGTCTTATTGCAAGTAAAAGTATCTTCTCAGATCTTATTACAATAAGAAGTTATTCAAATTCACTGGTTTTATGATCCAGCATGGTATATACTGTAGCACTGCATCCTAGTTCAAGTGAACATTTGAAAAGTATGATTGGTCCATGCAATCTTCACTGCAAACAAAGAGGACTTCACTATAATTATGAAACCAATGTTTGTAAGGTAAAGGACCTGGGGTAAAATGATATGTTGTCCAAAAAAAATAGACAAAACTGTCTGCTTCTATTTTGAAAATCCATGGAAAATCAGGACTGAAGCATCTAAATAATATTTTGTTTCTACTTATCATATCCCAGCCATTTGTCTCTGCAATAGGGCAAACTATACCATTATTCTTTTACTTTTGACTGATGTGTCAGGAACAACATTCATTTTTGTGCATACAATAATAGTCTTGCTGCAGTCAACATATATAATAACAAAGTACCATTTTTTTTTCTCCATTCTTTGATTCCTACTATGGACAAATGGTTGCCGAAATTGATGGAGTTGGCTGAAATGGCAAAATTGACCACTTTGATTAAAGAAAAGAACATAAGTACTTTTGTTTCCACATGGAGACCGTTTCTGAACTTCGTGCTTGATGTGGAAAAGAATGAAACTCTGACTTTGGGTTTTACTGAATAGACTAATAGATCTTTATAAAAATGGCTTGTTCAAATTTTGAAAAAGCAAAAAGTTGTGATTTGATGTTAATGCCTTATTTTACTGTAACACACAAGAGTAGGAAGTCAATGCTTCTTTTTCTTTTTTTCTTTTCTTATCTTTCCTCGTTTCTCTTTCTCCTTCTCCACACCACTGCTTTTCTATTTACTATGTATTTTGTATTTTATAATACTTTATAACTCAATAAAAATGCTGACAAGGAACAACATTCATTATAGGACATAAATGGGATCTGGAAATTAAATAATTAAATTTCATTCAATTAAACAGGTAAACTTAAACTAAATTTACAACTTCATAAAAAAGTAATGGTTCTCTTTTCTATCACATTAAAAATTACACTATGATGACAACTTTTGAAAGGGCCCAGGAAGTGACATCCAAAGGCTTCAGGGGCTACACCCATTTATGGAAATGTGTATATTCTAATTCTTTAACATGGTCATTTCCATATATGCTGGATCAATTCCTCATAAGGAAGTTGAAGTCTACATCAATAAGAGATCAATCAGGAAAGTTTCCTTGTATAATATGTAATCCTTTTGTCTGTTCTGAATCTTCTTCCAATGAGCTTCAATAGTGATCTAGTATTATGAATAGTGGTCTAGTATTTTGAGAAAGAGATAAAAACATTTTCAAACCCTCTTACTCCAGGCCATACCTTATTTTATGACCTCAGTCTTCTCTCTCTCCCCTCAGGTTACTTAGCTGAAAACTCCCAAACTTTCTAATAATTTCTCATAAGGAAAGTTTTGACTCCTTTGACAAAATTGGTTACCCTTTTCTGAATTTCCTTCAGTTTGTGCTATAGCAACAACTGGAAAATTAGTACATGTGCTATGATTGTCATGACTCAGTGGTCAGTAGTCCAAACCCAGCAAAAGGGGCCAAACTGGGAAAAGCTGATTTGGATATAACCTTTTTTTTTAAAAAAAAAAATGTCTGATTTTGGTTTATACATTTTCACTGAACAGATTGAAAGAATGAATCCAGCACAGAATGATGATTGGCATATTAAGCTGGAATTATGAAGTACAGATTCAAGCTCTCCTTTGACCATGGAGCTCCTGAGATAACTTTGACTTTCTCTCAGTCCAGCCTGCATCCCAGAATTGTTGTTATAGGAATGAAATGGAGAGTTCTCATGCATGTTGTCTTGAGCTCCCAATGAAAAGGCAAGACAGAAGCACAATAAAGCATTACATAAATAACATCAACACTTGGGGGAATGTATAATTCAATCTAATAGAAACGGCCAGGGTTAGCACTATGTAGCCATTTCCATCTGCTTTGCATCCTTTCATGCCTCAGTGATGTGCACTCTCATCCCACCCATCAACATGTACTACTGAAGGAATAGCAAATCCTGGCCATAGTTTCATAAAGCAAACATTGTGGTTGCCAAGCAGAATCCATCACCATGGCAACCCTATTGCTGCTGAGATGAACAAAGCTATTAGAAGCCAGAGAGAGATGGAGAAAGTACAGTCGGCTGCTGCTACATCTATAAACACTCTATGCCATGGCTAAATATCAACAGAGGATGAATGGTATTGTCTTTTAGAGATACTATCTTAATAAAATGCTGATCTGCAAAGCCTTCTTTGAAGCTAAAAAGATGTCCTTGTCTTTCTGATCAGTGGAGGAGGAAGATGGAATGTTAAAAGAGATGATTATTCTATCTGATATGGGTTAATTAAGCCAATTTTCTATTTGAAAAGTAGAGATGTAAAAGAATTCAGTCATGTCAATGGAGCAGATTTGACACTAACTGAATATGAATACCTGAATTAAATGACTGCCAACTACCATCAGGCTTCTCCCAACAAAAATTCACCAAGTCTTACTTGGAGGAAAACAGTGGTTTTCTACGTAAGCCACATAAAATAGCAGTAATTTTTTTAAAAAAAGTTGTTTTAAACTCTAGACCCAGAGATGTATGTGCCAAAGAATAAAACCATTATGACTTGCATTTTTAATAGTCTCTTGGGCAATTTATAATAGATACCTAAAGTAGAGATTCAGTTTTTGTGTGTTGCAGTGATAAAAGTTATGAAACTTTTATGAATTTCAAAAAGCTAGACAAAAAGTGGATTTGCTCTATGCTATTCCAACACAGTTAGTAACATGCATAGGATTTTTACAGGTTCCCAACATCACCAGGCAGGAGCTCCCCAAAATGCTAATTATAAAGATTCTGAATTAAGGCCTTATGTTAGAAATAGATGTGATTTTATGATACAATGAAAAATTCATTTCATTTAAAAAAATGTTACCATGATTAAAACAAATTCAAACTCCTAGAAGTAAATGTTGGACCATATGCTCATTATAAATCTGGGCTCACTGAGGAGGAAAGGCAATATAAAAAAAGAGATCACAATATTTATTAGACACTCCAAAAAGGGCTCAACAATCACAGCAGGTGAGCTGATGCGTGGTAATTGCTGGGTGAATAAATAAGGCTGAGATATTAAGAATGCTTATTTAGATGTACAATTGCTCCAAGTAAATGAACCCAAAATAATAAAATTAAATTAAATTAAATTAAAAAAATAAAATACAAGGCAGATAAAATTAGGTTGAATAAAGCAAAATGAAGAACAAATATAACTATTGAGTAGCCTCCTATAGATTCAGTTGTGGGGTCCATCATCTCCCCAGTATTCCGTCACTGAATTTTGCTAATACGAAATACCCAACCAACAGTCTGTTTCAGTAGTGGGCTGCAACTGGTTTAACAACTGGTTCGGTGAGCATGACTGCCAACTGCACTGCCATGCGGCTTCAAGACTACAGCAATTCAGCTTACCAGAGGCAGCCTCAGTGAGTAGGAAGGTGCGGAGGTGTGGAAAATAGCTGTGCCATGTGATTCAGGTAAGCAAGAAAGAAAACAAGGGGATATAGGACAGGATATGGCAGGGGTGGGTGGGCGAGGCCAACTGATTGTCACAACTACCAGTTTGATAGAACCAGTGCGACCAGGCAGCAGCCCATCACTGGTCTGTTTGGATGCAACAGCATCCTTCCATTCCTAACTCCTACCACGTCTCAGCCATTATTTGTCCCTCTAGGTAGACTGGATGAGGAAAATAATTCCATAAAAATACTAGAACTGTTTTTACTGATATTGGCTGTAACAAAAGAATCTTGCAAGTCTGATTGTCCAGTACCTCCTTCTCCTTCTATAGTGAACCAGGGAGGTTTCTGCCTGAGCTGCTTCTGAGTATGATCTATTTCTCAAGGCTGAAACAGCATTTTGTTTCCTAGATTCCTAGGCCTCCCTTTTTTCCTATGTAATGGTTTTGCCTATTTTTATTAAGGCCATCTTCCTTGTTCAGCCTTTCTTTTGGCTTAGAGCTAGTCCTCGACCTACGACCACAACTGAGCCCAAAATTTCTGTAGCTCAGTTAGACATTGGTTACGTAAATTTTGCCCCAGTTTACACTCTTTCTTGCCACAGTTGTTAAATGAATCGCTGAAGTTGTTAAGTTAGTAACATGGGTATTAAGTGAATGTGTCTTCCCCATTGACTTTGCTTTTCAGAAGGTCACAAAAGGTGGTCACATGACCTTGGGATATTGCAACTACCATAAATATCAGTCAGTTGCCAAGGCTTTGAATTTTAATCACCTGATCATGGGGGTGCTGCAATGGTCATAAGTGTGAAAAAGAGCCATAAGTCACTTTTTTCATTGCTGTTTAACTTCAAACGGTCACTCAACAAATTTTTGTAAATTGAGGACTATTCCACTTTCTCTTTTCATCAGTCCCTGGCCACTACTTACTTACTTACTTACTTACTTACTATTGATTGATTGATTGATTGATTGATTGATTGCTGTCTACTTGCTCAAGGTTGACTCAGCCTTCCATCCTTCCGAGGTGGGTAAAATGAGGACCCAGATTGTTGGGGGCAATATGCTGACTCTGTAAACCGTTTAGAGAGGGCTGGAAAGCACTATAAAGTGGTATATAAGTCTAAATGCTATTGCTAATTCTAGTTAGGGTTGAGAGCAGCTGAAGTGATCAATCAAAATAGAAAATAATACCTCATTTCAATTGTTTCTTCTAATGACATACCCGAGAGCCCAAAGGATCTATTCCCTTCTCACTGATTTGCCCTTGTGGTAACCTAAACACCAAGCCCGCCAACAGCACTTGCATTCAGAAGCCGCATTCTGAGTAGCCCAGCTTCTGGGCAGAATGCTTTCTTTGGACTAAAAAAAAGAATGGAAGAGAGAGAGAAAGCAGGAGGCAGAGAGGTTGGTTGCCTGGGAGCAGACCCAAGAGAGCTCTCAGATAGCAGAGAATGAGTCCTAGGAAAACTCCGGAGGAAAATTATTGCTCAGTAATGGCTGCTGAGTGAAATAGCTGAGCCATTCTGATGAACAAAAAATGAGACCATCGCAAACAAGGAAATAGTGATTATTTCACATCAATGGCCTTAAAACTGCCCGTGTAACAGGGTCAGACTTGTAGGGTTTCCTGCCTGAGCAGGGGGTTGGACTAGAAGACCTCAAAGATCCCTTACAATTCTGTTATTCTGCTTTGCTAATGGTGAAGAGGATGTGCTCTCCCCCACCTGCCACAAAACATGTAATCTATATTTTATAACCAAATTCACAAAGTATAGGCATTAGGGGAAAGCCCTTATAAGGTTTTTTTTTTTCTTTTCTCTTCCACTGAAATAGAAAGCTGGCTTATTTTAGAATGCAGCTTTTTCTTGACATGCAGAAGGAGTTGAGGTTGCTGCCTTAGAAGGCATTAAAATAACTTCAGGACAGGTTTTTTTTTTTCAATTTGCTTAACAGGCATCTGAATAAACATGACAGTGTCATCTGCATGATTGATAGTTTGAAACAGAATCGATTGTGACTTCTCAGTTTATTTATACAGAATAAACGTCACATGTGCCTGATCTGCGATACATCCAGGCTTGAATTCAGTTCCTTGTGATGTAACTTCCACGTTTTACTCATGTGTAAAGCAAACCTAGCAGTCACACGACATACCTCCCTAATTGCGCAAAGCGCTCAGCGCAACTGACTTCATAACAAAACAATAAGTCTCAATAAGCCTCCTTTCAAACCAAATTTAAAAAGAAAGAACCTTCTTTCCAAATTTAAAAAAGATCTGTCCTATTGTTGTGACATTGACCAGCTGATCATATGGCGGAGCCTGCTGGGAATGGAAGCTCCTGCCGGTTTTAAGCTGAGGCACAATTGGCTTTCCTTCTTCTCTCTGTACATTCTTTGGCTCCTCTGTTGCTTCAATCAGACATGCCCAAATGCCAGATTTTGAAAGACAAAAATCTTGTCAGTCTACAAGGCACTGCGGGTGAGCCCTTGCTACACCCTGTGTCTTTAATCACGGTTAATGATTGAAGTTCTGTCACCAGCAGTCCCTTCTTGTGTGAAGACAACTGGGTCAGATTTTGCTGTCACTCAGGAACTGGTGTATGCTTCCTTCCACATTGGCCAGCTTTTGGGAGGGAGGTAGCATGTGAGCTCCTCCCCCCAATCTATTCTCCAAATATATCTCTTCTTTCCCTAACCAGTGCCTTCACAATATAAGACATAAATAAATCCATCTGTGTGTAGTAAGCACAGGAGATCCTCTTAACAGTACAACTGGCACTAAGCACAGCTTAGGGAAGGCCAGTTTAAGAACAGGGCCATTTTCCAATTGCAAATCCATCCATGCGGTTAAAATAATCTCTTTTGAGGTCAGGGCTGACCCTTGCCAAACCACCATTGAAAACAAGCTATCAAAGGATATTCTTCTCCAAATGAAATGACATTCCATATCCAATGGCTTCTAAAATCAAGTCTTCCACCTCCTGCTCATTAGCAGCGATTAGCATGAGGTCAGTAGGAAGTTGAACACAAGCTGGCATTTTCCAGACAAATGCTCCTTTGCAATAAAATGTAGAGACGTGTGTTTCCTCTGACTTCTTAGAAGGATAAAATAGCATTCCACTATATTCATTTCAAACCTTTAATCCTTTACAGGTGAACAAATCCTTCAGTAAACAAGTGCCTTATTCTAGTGAGATTTGGGCAAAGGTGTAGCTTAACAAATATAGTAAGCTGCAACATACTTCCTAGGCATTCACTCGTATGCTTACAAGGAAGTGAACCCTATGAAACACAGTAGAACTGTCTTCTTGGAGATGTGTTATAATTGATGTTACTAGCTGGGATATTGGGATAGAAGAAATGAAGGCTGATTCAAATTGAGCTTAACTTCTGGTAAAATTTTAGTTTGCTGTTGTCTTTTTCTGGGATATTTTTGTTCAATTTCCCCACCTTGCTTCTTGCATCTAAGTATTAACCAGCCTGACTTTTCAATTCAAAGTGCTGATTTTGACCTAGAAAGCTCAGTATGGTTTGGTACCTTAGAATTGTTTTCTATTACAGTTGACCCTGCCAACTTGGGAGAAGCTGCTTGGTTGTATCTCACTTTCACAAAGAGAGAAGGATGAAGTACAGAGGTTCAACTTTTCAGTAGCATCACGTCTGAGTCTGTTTCCCTCTGATTTTCTTGAGAAAGATACACATGAGCCCTTTCACAAAGTACTTGTAAGACTGGTGCCATCTAGGCTGAGCTTATGCATGTCTCACTGAGGTTTGTTCTCACTATTTATTCTGGTTTGACTGCATTAAATTGTTAGGATGTTTTTCTTTGGGTGTTTTATATATATGCTTCGTTGAATGCTTACGAAGGATGTTTTATCTGTACATCACCACTAACAGTGTACATCACTGCCAGTCAAACAAGTTTCAGTGGTATACAGATTGAATAAATGTATTCTTTTGAGATGAGCCATGGCCAGCTTGGGGAAATCCTTAAAGTATTTCATGGAGGTTAATATGTTCAGTGGTTACTGATCATAGTGGCTATAAATTATCTCCGGCATCAGAGACGGCTGCTGTAATGGTTCTCTTATAACCATATCTTGCTTTTAGCTTCCCGCTGGCATTTGGTTTGGCTCCAGAGGAAGAAGCATGCTGGCCTAGACAACTCCTCTTAAACTGATCTCTTTTCCTACAGCAGCTAATTCCATCTTGCTTCTGTAATGCTTGTGGAGAGTGAGATGCAGGATATATAATAACTAAATTGTTGTGTGCAAACAGTACAAACTCTTCCCCCTGTGAATTGTGGCACATTATTTGTTATGAGTTCCTCAGGACATTCCCATCTGGCTTTAATTGTTTTAAAGCAACCAGCAGCAGTAAATCTTCTCAGATCAGCCATGCTTGCAGTATCTAGATGCTTAGAAAAATAGTTTATGTATATTATGTTCTTATCTACAAAGCACTAAAACTCTCGTTGTGTTTATCTGTTTGTCTGTTTATACCCTCAAGTTAGCCCCTAATGGTCCATTAATATACTGCAACACTTTTTGAATCAAAGTACCTAAAATCCACTAACTTAAGTAATGTGTAAAACATCCAGGACCTGTTATTCCTGTGGAATTAAAATTTCCACAATGTTTATTTGTTGTGCCCATTGCACCATTCTGGCAGTTGCATTTTTGTGATTTCCAATACTCCCTGCCAGTTTCCCACAAGCAAAGCCAATGTTGCTCCCACTGCTTTTATGCTGCCCAATGTGCCCATGGTCATTCTGTTTATCTGTTTACTTATCAAACTAGTATGCTACCCATTTCACTTAAGGCGACTCTAGGCAGTTTGGATAAGTAAATATTGACTTATTATTGATGTTTGTTTGACACTGTAAATATCTTTCCATTTATGATGTATATAGCAATAGCAAAAACAAGAGCACTTAGACTTATACACTACTTCAGAGTGCTTTTCAGTCCTCTCTAAGCAGTTTACAGAGTCAGCATACTGCCCCTCAAAATCTGGGTCCTCATTTTACCAATTTTGGAAAGATGGAAGGCGGAATCAACCTTGGGCTGGTCAGGATCGAACTGCTGGCAGTCAACAGAATTAGCCTGCAATGCTGCATTCTAACCACTGTGCTACCATGGTTTTTATATATATATATATTCTTCTTACAGACGCATCCACCATCAGGCTAAAAAAAAAATACAGGCAACCTAAAGTGTAAAGTTCCTTCTGGTGACTTCAGGTTGCATTACCTCCTCCTCAAAAGATGATCCAACGGGTCACAGGATGATCTAATGACTTCTGCGCTGACAATATCAGCTTCGGTTCTTTTCCAGGATCCATCTGGCTTTGATGTATTCATCAGTAGTTCTTATTCATTCAAAAGGTGTAGTCTTTTGACTACAATCACACCTTCCACAAATGGTTCCTACATGGCCACCAAACGGATTTACAATACTGTCGGGCCACTTCCTACGTTTATGGCATTTGGCAGTTTCAGTAGAGCATTCTTTGGAGGCATGGATCTTCCTACACAGTAAGCCCTCTAGCTGTATTAATACAGATCGCTATGATTGTGGAACGAAACCTGTCTGACCAGGCTTCCTTGCTCTTTCCCCTTTGTACATTTTGCTCCTAAAGCTAGATCAGCAGAGAAACGTCATGTGACGGCAACGTGATGCCATGACTTCGACACCCGTGCCCTATATCATTTCAGGCATGGTTGTCTAATCTCTTCTTAAGAACCTCCAATGTTGAAGCACCCACAACTTCTCGAGGCAAGTCATTCCACTGATTAATAATCATTAATTGTTCTCACTGACAGGAATTTTCTTCCTTAATTCTAGGTTGGTTCACTCCTTGATTAGTTTCCATCCATTGTTTCTTGTTCTGCCTTCCGCTGCTTTGGAGAAAATAGACTGATACCTCTTCCATGAGATTCTTGTTTCTACTAGCTTCAAACATAGTCACCTCCCTTCACACGCATTACTTTTTTAGAAGATTTCTCGGGACCCTCTGCCCTTTGATGAAAGGCAGCCCTTCCACAAAGGAGGTTTCTCTCAGGTGCACAATATTCATCCAATTTCCCCAAGAGAAATAGACAGTAATCCATACACACAGTAGCAGCAAAGGTGGAGGGATTTGGAGGTGTGTTTTTTTAAATGTATTCTACTTATGTGACTTCATGGCATAAGCAGAATGTGTACAGTGGTGTACTGCTCAGGGTTAAAGAACTGGTTCTGCTGGTTCCGTTGCCATTGCCTATTCACAGAATAGCTGATTGGTGCAGTAGGTACCAAGCCTTACCTCTGCTGTCAACTGGCTTGCAAAATTCCAGAAATTTTAATAATTGACTCTTGTAAACCAGTGCAAGCCATCTCCAGCACACTACTGGATGTGTCCCTGGATTTCTTCTGTGTTCAATTGATAACAGCCCGGTAACAAGAAAACCCTTTCTTCTAAAAAGGTCATCCAATACAGGAACAAAAGTTTTAATGAATACTACTTTGTTTCTATGAAGCTGAATCACCGGTTCTTCATTGCTACGTGTTTTGGTCCATCTACAATAGAATGAGCTGTTCTGCTTGCTTTAATTAGTACAGCATTAAAGCAACGATGGTACAATGAGAGGTGGTTAGAAGAAAGGATTTGCAGGAAAGAACCTGGAAAGGGGAAATGAAGACCTGCTTGCGTGGAAATGTCCAGGAAAACAAAGAAATAGAATGGGAAATTTGTAGGAAAGAGCTATCCTCAAAACCTAAAGGCAGGCACAGGGTCTTAATCATCTAGCCAATGAAACTTGCTTCCCTGCATTGGATGGGAAGAGCAAGAAGACAGAAATGACCATTCATCACCTGCAAATTTGGTAGTGCAGATGAGTTGCTGAATGATTGAAATCTGGACCCAAGTTTTTAAAGAATAGCATGAAGAAGCAATTTAGGCTGCCATGTGGAAAAAATGCTACACCATGAGCCAAAAAGCCTGGCCTGAGGATTTGGGATTCATGAGTCAGCAGCTGGGGAATTATAATGTGACCATACTTCAACACATTTAACACTAGGCATTAATCTTTTGCACAAGATCTCCATCTAACTTCAGTGATGGTCAAAGTAAGGGTAAGCAAAGGATCATCCCTGAGTGATCCTTTTATTTCAAATAAACATTTATTGTAGATAAGCCTTACCATGTTTTTAGTTTAGTTAAATTCATATTTATATACCGCCCCATCTCCCTAAGGACTCAGGGCGATTCACAGCAGGTAAAAAACAAAATACATAACAAAGTTTAAAAACTAGTATAAAATCATTAAATTTGCTGATTTTTTTAAAAAACTACCATTAAAATTAAATTCTAAAAATTTTATCCAATTAATTTCTAGTTTTCTGACAGTGAAACACCAGATGTTAACATTCCTGATACCTCAGCACCTGTAGATGCCAAACTGATTCTACCATTACTTCCTTGAAGGGCATCAGTTTGCCTCATTTTCTGAAAAGATCTTCTAGGAAGTTGTCTTCTTCCAAGGTATTGGGCTAGATGATATGATACCTCCGGTAGAACTTAAAATTATTTTAAAAATAATGTTAACCCGAATAAAGAATCCTTCCTCTTCATCCAGCAGTTCTTAGGTTAAAAAAAAACTTTGCTTCTCTCTATATATTATTATGTTGTTGCTGTTGTTATAATCATAAAATGGGTAAAAACATATTTTCTACTTCAGTAAGAAAGCCAGTTTGGTCTAACAGTTAAGGCATCTGGCTAGAAAGTGAGAGACCACAAGTCCCACCTTAGCTATGAAAGTCAGTGGGGTGATTTTGGGCCAGTCAGTCTTTCTCAGCTCAGCCCACCTTACCCAGGGTTGTTGTTGTGGGGAAAATAGGAGGCAGAATAAGTATTAGATATATTTTCTGCCTTGTTTATAAAAAATATACTGTAAAGATGGAATATAAAATAAATAAATAAGGCTGTTTCTTCAACAGCAAGTCTTTTCTTCCTGTGTTTTATTTGTAAATTGAAAGTTATATACATACATATTTTATGCCAAACAGGCAGTAGGACCATACGCTGGACACACACATACAGTACATGCCATTACTGCTGACCACTAATGTGTAATATAAAGTAACATTCACAGCATTTCCCCCCCAGTTTCTCAATTCTTCAATTCACTTTCCAGACATGAGCTTGGCATCCCATAGATTTGTTCGCTACAATCTGCGTTCTGCAATGCATTATTAATAGTTTCCATACAATCCCAGAGCTCACATTGTTTACATTTCCAACATTCACTTCTGCAATTCTTTAATTCAAGTCCATTCATAGAACATATTTAACCCAATCTATCCAAACATCCACAGAAATTCTTGAATGTAATTAGACTTAGATGGAACCATTGATTTTAATGAAGTTTCATGTTTGCTGTCAGGAGGAAAAGCTTTAATCTGGAAAGCATTCAAAGGATATCACTTTTCTAGCCAACTGAGATATCCAGCTCCCATTCTTTTCATGAAAAAGAACAGCCAACTCCTGGCACATTTTCAAAGAGGCACTTTGAGATCTACCAATAACAACTATGAAACTGAATATTCCAATCCCATGGGAAATTATCAAAAGATGGCATAACTAGGTCCAAGGCAATTAATTGTACCCAGAAATATGCTATGCATTTCTCTTAAAAGGAATACATGCCAACATCAAGTAAGTGGCAGAGTTCTTCCTTTTATCCCAAGGAATTAATTGATTACTTTTCTCCGCAAGATTGCAATCAGGAAAAGAGTGCATTTTGTTTCCAAAATCTTATTCAAAATGATGAATGAAACATTAAATGAAACCCTTGCTAGCAAAGCGGTTTAGCAGGCATTTTGTATTGCTTATTTCACATTAGATATAACTGAAGATTCAGGAGACATCAAAGACCAGTGTGCAAGACAATTTATCAGAACATGCCAGAACCTGACACAAATGTAAGACTTCGTGAAAATCCTATTCAGTCAACTTGAGAAGGAGATACATCTCTTCCTTTGGGTTACTACTAAACAGTTTCTCTGCCCATCCCCTTTTCAAAAAGCTTCAGAACATATTTATTGGCCCATGTTAAGGCCAGTAGAAGAACTCAAGAGACCAGTAAATTCCATGTATGGATACTCAAATCCCACTTTTCCCATCTTGGTCAGAAGCACCACAAATTCCTGGGTCTGAGATGCACTAATCAAGTGCTACTCTCCAGCAAGGTAGTAGTCTTTCTTACCCTCTGGGAGAGGGTAGGAGTCTGCATCTTAAAACTATGGTGTGGATCCCTTCACAGTATAAAAAGGGTTATTTTCATATGCACCTAAGGACATAGCAACATGAAAGGACATCCACGGAGATTCTCAGTCATCTAGACCAAGGTTGTCCCAAAAGTGCTTTTTCAAGAAACAATTAGACTCTCTTGTTTTTCTTTGAAGGCATTTCACTTTTCATCCAAGAAGTTTCTTCAGCCCTGAGTGGATGGTGGAGAATAAATCCTTCCATTCCCCACCATTCAGTCAGAGCTGAAAATCTTCTTGGATGAGAAGAGAAACTTTCTTCTTCGAAGAAAAACAAGAAAATCCAGTTGCCACCTGAAAAAGCACCTTTGGGACAATATGAAGAGACAGTTCCAAATGTTGCTATGAGAAGAACGCCTAGTCTGTTGGGCTGGTGCATCTGAGACCCAGGTTTTTAATAGATCCTGTTCAGCTCCAGGCACTACAATAAAGAGAGCACCACTATAATCAAGCACATGCTTGGCTGGAACGTAAATGTTTCCATTACAGCATTGGCTCAGTTTTCTTTTCTTAGCTTATTAGGAACTATCCCTTCCCCTCCTGCTCCTGTTGCTGCTAGGCTATTTTTAAAATGCCTATAAAACATAATAGACATTTTGGACTGGTAGCATCTTCCAGGATGATTTATCTATAGCCCAGCACAAGCTAACGTCATCATATATTTCATCACATTGACAGGCAACATTCCAGGGTTTATACAAAGACAGGGCTCCTTTTTTTCCAGGACAAGCAGTCAGTCTTGGGAGCAGACTCTACCAACTCTTAATCACCCTATCAATAAAACTGAAGAACCATACTTCGGGCATTCTCAATTGCTGAATGATTCCTCCTCAAGACTTTCACAGTCAGCAAAGATACTTCCAGATCTTTCCTGTTCAGAACTGTAATTATTCCCCTTCAATATATATATATTTTGGGGGCCCATTGA
Organism: Myanophis thanlyinensis; assembly: GCA_017656035.1. NCBI lineage: Eukaryota > Metazoa > Chordata > Lepidosauria > Squamata > Homalopsidae > Myanophis > Myanophis thanlyinensis. Next base: position 876 of record JAEANM010011481.1, on the reverse strand, counting down.
TGAAGTATATAAACCCATCCAAAACACAAACTGTGACAACAGCAGAAATTAATTGTCTGTAATATTTGCTGTTAGTAGGCTACGTAAACAAAAATCACTGGGCTTTTTCCAAACAGAACAATCCATTTTGTGAGAGCTGCAGTGAATTGGAATGGAAGGCGATAAAATGTGATTAACTATGTGTGCTTGGCAAAGCTTTCTTCTGAATTAACATGGAGTGTAGTCCAATGAGTCCTCTAAACCATGAAATCATCTTCAGAGATATTGTTCTCCCAACAAACTCTTATTTCTGGTAACAAAGCTGCAAATATCTGAAGATTTAGGATCTAGCTTTTTAAAAAAAAAATTAAAAAGGAAAAAAATGACGGTTACCTCTCTTGTAAGGGAATTTGGTCTTTGAACTGGTTAAGATATATGAAACAGTATAAAATTTTGCATGCTGTGCTTTCCATTAGCATTATGTCTGGCTTCCTTGGACATTTATATGTGCATATTGTATGCTAACCTAGCACCAGGGTGCCTACTGGTGCTGAATGATATTGTAGACTCTGTGTAGACCCCCTGCTGTATGCTAATGTGGGGACAGCCCAGGTCTGTTTTGGATCTCATCTCTTCCCAGACCCAAGATGATTGAAGGCAAGGGGTATAAGCTAAAAGATGGGCCCATTTCAGATTAGATCCCTAATAGCAAGAAGCTACCTTGTAAGCTACCTAGTTGTGGGTTTTTCACTTGGGTGTGTGTGTGTTCTCAAGCTAGGGTTCCATCAAGCCCAGGAAGCTCTATCAGTGAATTATTCATTTTCATTTATTTCATTTCATTTATTAAATTTATATACCGCCCCCTCTCCCTAAGGACTCGGGGCGGTTCACAGCAGA
>JAEANM010011480.1:0-15253 GCA_017656035.1 Myanophis thanlyinensis | reverse complement strand
TAAGCATTTCACTGCATATTGTACCATGTATGAATGTGCATGTGACCAATAAAATTTGAATTTGAATTTGAATTTGAATCTATCTATCATCATATTTTAATTTTCTATTCATTTAAGAATGAGTGTATTACAGTATAGAGTACAGTATCTATGTATGTATTTTGGGGTAACATGCAAGAATTAAGGATAAGGATAATTGGTCACCTAAGTTTGTAACCTTGTAATTGTAATTATATAATAAGATTAGTTTGTCTAAAATGTCATTGGCATGAAACTTCCATTAATATTTGTAACCTTCATAATACTTATATTAATTATGAAGATACTTTATTTTAGCTATATCAGCCAAGAGTTCATCTAATGATCTATGGAAGCAGGAAGAGATAATGTATTAAGGATTACTGACATATCAAAATGCATCCTGATAAGATTTTCTTTTTAAAAAGTATCCATTCTTCTGATCTGTAGAACATAAAAGCACTCTTTGGGTTTTTGTAGAGCAAATAAATGTAACTGTTTATTGCCTAGCTCTCTGTGTTGTTGATCTGATTGTTGGGCTCTGAGGGAATATCCTATACCAAGTCCTGTCAAAATATTCTGGAATATTACATGACATGGAGGGTAGGGTTGTGATGTTGCATACTAAAGAGGAGCTTACATGCAATTCTAACCCAAAAGCAGTCATCTGGGAGTCTTGAACATGGCAACAGCGCTACAAAGCCAGGATAATTTCTGTTGATATTAAACAGCTTGCATTTAAATATTATTTAAATATTTTAAACATCTAGGGTGAACATATTTTTATCAGGCCTGTTTCCTCTAAATGTGTTTTGAATAGTGGAAGCTTGAAGTAAGTCTGATGCAAGTTATTTTGTTGTCTGCATTGGAGCAACAGGTGCCCTCCACCTCCAAGGAAATATGTATGATACTTCTGAGTATGAATTGGCTCTTCATAAAAGAACATTTTATGTTGAGAACAGCAGATAGAGAAATATAATCCATAATAGACTCTCCCATACTGCCTGTTTGCATAGTATAGCTCCTGAAGTGTCAATAATGTGAATATCCCAGGACACAAAAGAATTTAATTAGAACCAGAAACAAACATATAAGATATAATAGAGCTTTTGGGTTTGTATGTTCTTTTTGGTACCCCTCTTAGGGTATTTAGAGCATATACTATACAATTACATACATTTTAGGGAAGAAGAAATTGTATATTTTGGCTACATACATCTTGAGAGGCTATGTCTCTTGTCTTGCCCAATGATGTAACTACTCTCTGGAATGATTACTCTTTGCTTTTGTGGTAGATGACCCTGTCCTATGAAAGAAAAAGTTCTATTAATTTTAGAAAATCATGGTGAGCTCTTGTTTACCTTATGTTATGTCACATGTATAGATTAAAAACAATTATACATATTAAGGTATCTTAATACAAAGCAGAAGATTAAAATAAACTTTCTTGACATAATTTAACAAGCCTCAAGGCAGATTAGATAAAGACAGTGAGAGGAAAGGAAACTAGAAATCATTTAAATAGAGATAGCAATACCAACATAATAGTATATTCGTATTTAAGCCCGAGTAAGATATAACAATTTATGGAGTTGCCACAGTGATATCTGAATGTTGTTAATATAAAAAAAATGAGGTTCAGTCACTGGTTGAATCTAAATCTGTAGGTACTGATATTGGGAAATGTGTAATATAGCCAGATCCATTTACATTGGTCGAACAATGCTTGAACTGCTATGGTTATTACTGGAGAGATGAGAAAGAAGCTACAAGTTTTCTGTTTGCCAATGCAGATTATGCTGGTATTCTTATGTGTCCAGTCAGTTTTTGAGAAGATAATAGATTTTCCATGATGAATGGGCCCCTAAAGGGATCCTCATCATATGTTCCTTGTCTAATCTATATTTCATGTTAATAGTCCCTTGATCATGGACTTAAATAGTTTCTTCCTCCCTATCTATACATGTTGAAATATGTTGGAGTGCTTGTTTAAAGAAATTGGCTGTTTCCCAAGGTGAATTGCTGATTCTCTCATAAAGTACAATGAAAGTTCTGCTCTATAATCCAATCCAGGCAAGAGTTTGGAAATAGCCACTGATTTAAATCTTAATATCTGAGGAGACTAACTTGGAGAATTTGCAATAATTAGCCTTGCTAAAGAAATTAGTCCTTTTGATTCTTTCCTTCTCCTGGTATTTAGAATTTAGTATTGATAAAGAATACTAAAGAAGAATAAGCTAAGTTTGGACACGCTCCTCCATGCAAAAGCTTTCATTTAGTAATATCTTGTGCAATACCCATATACAATATTCACCTGAGACTTTAGAAACTGAATGAACTAACTCTGATTATCCTCTATCTCTGGGAAGGGCAAATCAAATTTTAAAATTAGTACTACAAATTCCATCTGGTGAAAAAAATATCTCAGTTCAATAATTTGGAATCAAAATATATTTGACTGCCATTCAGTTCTGGTACATGTAATCCTTGACATCTAACAGTTCATTTAGTGACTGAAAGTTACCATGACATTGAAAAAATTGACTTATGACCATTTTTCACACTTACAACATTTGTAGCATCCCCATGAGCATGTGATCAATATTCAGATGCTTGGCAACTGGATAATATTTATGACCATTGTTGTGTTCCAAGGTCATGTGATCACATTTGTAATCTTTTGACAAGCAAAATTAATGGGGAAGCCAGGTTCACTTAACAATCATGTTACTAGATTATCAACTGCAGTGATTCACTTAACAACTATGGCAAGAAAGGTCATAAAGTGGGACAAAACTCACTTTACACGTTTCATTTAACAACAGACATTTGGGCTCAATTGTGGTTGTAAATCAAGGACCACCTGTATTTAAATCTTTTTGCACAAAAATTTCTTCCTGGTTATTGAAAGCTGTCTTGATTTCAGTAATATATGTTGAAATAGCAAGAAGAGCCATTTAACAATTGGAAGCAAATCGTCCTTACCAATTTATTGCAAATCTAGATTTATTTTTGCCCTCCATTGTCTTATGTCCTTGTTCACCTTACATTTACTAATCTGAACACACCATGTAAAAATCTGAAATCAAGATAATATCATGGAATAGCTTTTTTCTTCAGAGAAATGTTCCCATTTGTTCATCACAAAATAAAATTGAACATGGAGAGTTAGTACTCTCTGGATTTGAAAGGAACAGTGCTGCTATCAGAATTTGAAATAATGCCTGAAGCATGATGCTCATGTGATTTTTGAACATGACTGACGCAGTTGATAAAAGTGAGAGCTCTGGTGTACTTTAGAAGGCTTTTAGTAAACTGTTAATATCTAAAGCTCTTGTCCTGAATGACAGCTTCATTTTTTGCAATCTATGTTATATCCTAGCAAATTAGGATACAATATTTAGTCTGTTTTGTCCTTCTCTTTTTAGTTCAGCTGATGGAAATACCCTGAAAATTAAATGAGAATTTAGCAGTTCATAGTTGATAGATTTCATTTATCTTTTGTTTGACTTTGAAAGACATCCCCCCCCCTCAAAAAAACATTAACCTACTCCTTTCCATTTACCAAATGGTATAGCAATAGCAATAAGTAGAGAGGATTTTCTTCATATACTCTTGCAGTATGGCGATTTTAGGATCCTCTTTGGTCAGTTGATTTAATGGGTTCCAGTTCATATTAGAAATTTCGCCCACTGTTGCAGCCTGTCATATTATGTATTGCCAGCTGTTTATTTGTGTCATGGCTTGATTTTTGCATGAGTGAGTAATTCCATTTGGTGAAGGAAAGCGATTGTGTCCTTAGACACACTGATATCAGAGGTATCACAGGGCTCCACCTTCTCTCTTTTACTCTTCAATAGTTATCCAAAACCACTGAGAGAAGTCATCTGTGAGCATAGAGTGAACTATCGTTGGTATGCTTATGATGCTTGGTTGTTTATCTGCATCTTGGGAAAATTAATAGACAAAGTTGTATCTTATGTTATAAAATTATTAACATAAACATTCTACCTTAGTGTCTGAGGGGTGTTGTGATCTGTCTGTGAAATGGGCTTAATACAAACAAGAGCATGGCTGTTGATCAAAAAGCATTTTTTACTTTAGAGGGGGTCCATCTTTTACTAAAACTGGGGTTATGCTCCTCATGGAGGGCAGAATCACAATTGGGGTTTTCCCTGGAGTCATGGATCCCTCTGAAAAAGCAAGTGGAAGCCATGGCCAGAATACATTTTATAGAGTTCTGTTTGTGTGCCAGTTGCAGCTTTTTCTGGATGAGAAGTATAATGATAGCCACTTGTGACTTTTGTTATCCCTTATCTAGATTGTAATTGATACTACATCAAAGTACAGTACACTCGTGTCAGACCATTACTGCAAAAGTTGATTGGTTGCTGATACATCTGGTACAATCCAAAGTGCTGGTTTCCATCTATTGAGATATGTATGTTTGGGACCTGATTATATTTCAGATGCTTCCATGTGGAATCTAACATTTGGCAAAAGCTGTAGGATGTGAATGAAAGGGAACTCAGGAGCTAACCTTTTTTCTACAGCGTCTGTTCCCCTGAAACAGCATACTCTTGGAGTCAAGAGTTTTGGGAGATGATTAAGAGATGGCTGTTCCATAGGGAATTTGAGGATAGAGCAGGAGTGTGAATCTGGCTGTTCCTGATTTAATAAGAAGGCTCTAAGTGGAAATAACAAAATGCTTTGTTATTATTTCCCGATTTTGTGGTGTCTTTTTAAACTTAATTATTGGAAGAATTTTGGGATTGATGTGATATAAAACTGGTGGTAAACACAGAAAGTAATTTTGAGTAACATGGAAAAATACAGAGAAGATTTTAAAATTTTATTTTGATTTGCAAACAGTATTCTCTGACATTAAAAAATATTTTTTTCAGTGGGAGAAGAAGGGAAGCACAGGGATTCTCAAGCTACACCCCATAGTTTAATGCCCAATTATAATATGTATGTAACTGATTAGTTTTCACTTTCCTGATTGTATGACTGCACTCAAGTAAGAGTCTTAAATTAAATCCTTTGAATTTTGGGATTCAGTGGCAGAATAAAACAGGAACAGTACAAGTCATGTGTTGGCCTTTTTCTTTCCATCCTGACTATCTATCTGTCCTGGCCAAAGTGAGGGGACCTTATGATCGTTTGACAAGGAAAAGGAAACAATTAGGCCTTTGGAAAAAAAGCAATGCTGTTAAGAAAAACACTTCACTTTTAAGCTGCTTTTGTTTCTGACAGATTTGTTAGGCTTAGGCATGATACTATTCCAACTCTTGTGAGCAGGCTTTTAATTTAGTTTCTATTTATTCAGGAATAATGTTAGGCTGCATCCTCCTTTTGCAAGCAAATTTACAGCGATGACTAGGTTGACTGGAATATCCTAGTATGAAATCCCTTCTGTGGGGATCATCCTGACTGAGAAACTCTATTGGGGGTGAGAAAAGAGAAAGCTCCTTTTTGGCCTCTAGTCTAAAGCTTTCCCTTTAAGACCAGAGGCCATTTGTGCCTTGGATGCCAGCCCAGTTGGTTCCCCTCTCTATAAATGTTGGCTTTTGCTGATAGAGCTGAACAGCTAGGCCATTGTATATGTCAAGACCACTGGAGAAAATGGCTGATTGGTGTTTTATATAGTGTTGTCAGTGTGCTCTCTTTTAGGGTTGCATTTCTTCCTCCTCTTGCTCCTCCTCCTCCTCCTGCAGAGAGACTTGGTTGCCATGGTAACTGCTGCTCTTCCATCCTTTTGGCACACAATGGAAAAGCCTCTCAATTTTTGAATAGTGTTCTGCCCATCTTTTGTGAGCTGAATGGCACATTTGCAATAATTGTAGATCATATAATAGTTAAAATAAAAATATCCCTATCATTGAGATAAAATACGGCTTGGACCTACAATTAACTGAAAGAGAAGCAGGAATAATGTATGTTGACCACATGGGGTGAATAGGCCATACAGAACCTTACTAGATTTGTTTTCCTGCTAGATACTGACCATAGTAGGGCTAACTGGAATCTTAAGTAAAAGACAAGCATTTTACAGAAGTTATAAAAATAAATAGTTTTACATGTGCTATTGTTTTTATCTTCTCTGATCCTCCAGGACAAATCCACTTTAACAATATGGACTCTGAAAGTACCTCTCTGACAAAAAGGGAGAGAAATGAGCATTGCATTGAGTATAAATCCAGCTCTGATTTGGGACTATTAAATTACACAGAGAATTGAAAAGTCAATACAGTAGCTTTTTCCCAGGTTGATAAAGTAGCAATTTTTTGGGTTTTATTGTCTTAGCCTTGTAAGTGCCCATGATACAGTAGTTATGAATTTAGGTGCAAACCCAAACATGATATTTTTCCTGCTTATTTAATTGCCTATTAGAATTCTGAAGAACTTTTGCAAACAGGATGTCAACTCATCAAAACTAGGGTTTGGGTTTTTTTTAGTACTCTGAATGCTGGATATACTTATGTTATCACATTTGCTCTTACTGTACCACTTCCAGATGCAAAACAAGTCTAAAGTATCAACTTGGTTGGCTTTAGTTCTGTATGAGCCTGACTTTGAAAAGAACAAATAAATACAGGCAACTAATATCTAATTGCAGAAAGATATCAAGTCAAGTCAAGTTTTATTGTCATTTCAACAATATACAGTACAGTACACAGTGAAACGAAACAACGTTTCCCAGGACCAAGGTGCTACATCAGACAACATAGATAAAAAAGAAAAAGAGCAAGACACAGAACTACACATAGCTCTAAATCTAAGAACTTAGAGGGGAGGGGAAGCTAAATACACATGCATTTGTCTCAGGTACTTACTGTAAAGACAGACTGACTTGGTAAAAACAAAAACAAAATCTAATTTTGCTCACTAAGGCACTAAGGTTTTTCATCCTTTGGTAAAATTAAAAAAATTATAAAGAAAGAAAATGCTAATCTAAACAGAGAAAATGAATTGATAATATTAGGCGCTCTAAGCAACGATACATTTCTAGGAGATTAGGCAGTGAAAAAATAAAAAGCAACAGACCTCAAGGACTCATTGTTATTTCAAGTCAACTATATAAATAAATATTTGTATAATTTCTGGCTTGTTCTTATGTTCCTCTCAATCCCAATATGACTATTGAAATCTAGAAGCGCATCCTGAGTTTCAAATGCTTTGTTTCTAATGTTAAATCTGAGAGAGTTCTATGGTGCAGACAGTTCTGACTGCTTCTAGTATGGCATTGTGTTGTGTAACATTGTTGGGTGAACTGCACTAGTAGCTGGTTTGCTTCCAGGTCTAATTCAAGGTATTGATGATCATTTTAAAGCCCTTCATGGGGCCATGTTTTATGGGGAATTATGTCATCGCAGTGGGATTGTCCTGCTCCATTTGATCCAACAGAAGGAGCTATGGACCCTGTGGGTCAAGGAGTTTGGGCTAGTGGGGTCTAGAAGAGTCTTTTCTGCTGGAGGGAAGGTTTGCCCCCACCTGCATAGATATCAAAATGCTAGTCATGGATTCTCTGGTATATCCATCTAAATTATCTGCATAGTTCCACTAATTGGTGAGTTGTCTTAACTGCACTTTTTTCTTTTTTTCTCAAGGGATCTTGATGCAGAAATAGCTTATTCTGCTTTTTCTCACCCCAGTTAACTGCAATGACACATTGTTTGCTGGGTACAACTTAATAATATAAAAACAAAAATACTTATGTATTTTTTGGGCTTTCTATTAACAGTACTTCCTCCCATCCCATATCTGTCTGACTATATTTAATCTGTCACTTGTAGGTAAATCTACATATTTCCAGGCTATGAATGCTATTAATGCTACCATGCATCTATAAGTACTTGTAGCACTGCAGTGATGTTTATTAGTTTTAATTTTTTCCAAGTTCACGATTCTATTATACACAGATAATATGTGAGTTCTTACTTATATTTATTTGAACATACAGATTTGCAACTTCATGAACATTTCTGTGGTTGTATTGTTTGTGCCCTGCTGTATTATCTCTTCTTATTCTCCAGTACTTAACTCCTATAATTCCTTAAAAGAGATGCTCTCCCCACTTTTTTTTTGCAGGATCCGTCCTCAGATGCCAAAGGAAAAGATTGAAGGATGCCACATCTGCACATCAGTGACACCTGGGGAACCCCAAGTACTCCTGGGAAAGGACAAAGCATTTACCTATGACTTTGTCTTTGACCTGGACACTTGGCAGCAACAGATCTATACAACTTGTGTAAGCAAGCTGATTGAGGGCTGCTTTGAAGGCTACAATGCAACTGTGTTGGCATATGGCCAGGTGTGTGCCTTTTTCACTCTCCTCACAGTTTCTATTATGAGCTTATCTGAATAGATTGGCTTAGTTAAAGTGACTATCTTTCCTGCTTTATGTAGAGTACTATATTTTATGAGAAATCATTCTCTGTTTGAAGGCTTGTCCAATTAAGTTAAATTTAAACATAATAAAACCCAGAATATAATAATAAATTTAAACATAATAAAATCCAGAAAAGAGCGTGACAACTTCTGAAACCTTAGACTTTTCCACTAATGCAGAGGTTTCAAACTCGTGTTGTAATAGTGGTGTCATGTGATGTATCGTTAATTTTTTCCCCTTTGCTAAACTGGGCATGGGTGTAGCCAGCGCGTGATGTATCTAGCCCATGGGGCCGCGAGTTTAACAGCCCTGCACTAGAGGGAGAGGTACTATACTTTTATTTGAAATTTAGTATTTACTTATATGCGTGTGTCTCTCTGTGTGTAACAAAATATGCACTTTTTATATAGTGTGGAACCTTTTGTCTTCCTGTTTAACATTTCTTCTGAGGGAAGGTGTATAAGGGGAAACAATAACTCTTACTTAAATATGAAATGGCCTTGCCACAAAGTAAAATAAGGAGAGACTAAGAGTGTTTATTTTGTAGTGTTAGCTTTAAAAAATGAAAATTTTAAAGATCATTAAAGCTATCCACTGATTGGTATAAATCGTGAAACTAAATCCTGCTGTACCAATGGAGAAATTCTTCATTTCAATGATGAAAATTGGGCTTTGGAATTAGGGAAAAAATACAAAGTAAATACCAGAGTAGAAAAAAAATGCATCTTTCCATAAGCAAAACTTATAGACATGCTGCAGTGGACTAGCAGTTAGTTACCTCTGTAGAGCAAGGAACAATCAAATTTCATGGGGCAAACAGACAAGGATGAGATGTTTAGCTATGTATTGAAAAGATCTCTTCAGATACATATCCAGTCCTCAAGCAAATAAAATAATATAATTTTGATCAAAAGAATATTTTGATGGCATCATCCATGTGTTAATATACAGTTAGTATGCAGACGTACATTGATGCTCATTAAAATAACATCATAATGCATCCAGGTCTTTCCAGATATATCATAACATTTACTTAGTAAATCTGTTTTATGACTGGAATGAAGCATACCTTTGGGACTAACATTCTGTTTTTATCTATTTGTATTCTTTCTTCATTTCTCTTTGTTTCTAATACTAATTTCATATCCTGATGTGGATATTCTATTGACTGAGCCTTGTTTTTAATCATATCTTTTTCCAAAGGACTTGTACTTTTTTAGGACCAATGCTTCAGTTTTAGTAGAACCTTATAAGACTAATGAGGCTGAGTGCAGTAATAGCATCTAAAAGCAATCTTATGAGCATATGAGGGTTTGAAATTAGTTTTCTCACATTTCAAGCCAAGACTTCACACTGGTTCTCACCAGCCCTTGGGAAAAGATGGGAGAGAATTTGAAATGAATTAATCAGGTGCCAGAATAATACATGGTAAATTAATGTTGATAAAAATGACAGCAGTTGAGAAGCTTGCAAATTAGCTTATGACATTAAATGGCTTTTCATTTTAGAAATTCATATTTCCCTTCTCTCCAGGGCAGTGTTATGTTTTTTATGTTACACAAGAGATGCAGCATAATGTGGACTCACTTTAGCTAATGAAAAAGCTATGACAAATATGCAAAAAGATGTGGTATGAACTGGAATTTAAAAAAACAAAGCGAGGAGTAAATTTGATAGTGATATTCTGTGTTTGCTTGCATGACCAGCAGGCCCGAGGCACTTGCTTTCTTACCTATTTTGCCCTTAGACAGTACCTTGAAATACTTATTCTATTATCTTTTAGACAGGTGCAGGCAAGACTTATACCATGGGCACTGGTTTTGACATGAACACTTCTGAAGAGGAGCAGGGCATAATTCCACGGGCCATCGCCCATCTCTTCAGTGGCATGCAAGCACGTAAACAGGCTGCACAAGACCAAGGAGTCCCCATCCCAGAGTTCAAAGTCAGTGCACAGTTTTTGGAGGTATGTATACTGGTGTTGTAGAGAGTGAGTCTTGAAATAAGAGTGTTTAGAAACTCACTGATAAGGCACCTGGGACCGGGGGTGGGTTGGAATTTATCTATTTCAGTAACTGAAGATAAATAGTGAACAGTGATATTATTTCAGTTCAGATATACAAATTAAAATATTGGATATTCCTGTATAGTCTCAACAGGTAGCAGCTTTTAACTAACTGACCTAGTCAAATATTAACATGGTTGTTATTTGGGTAGGAGACTTGCAGGGAATATGTTGTCTACATGCAAGACTGAGAAATTAAAAAGAAATCTCACAATAAACTATTTTTGTATTGTTGCCAACAACACTATATGGTATTCAGGAAGCCACCAGAACTCAATCTTGACTTGAAGGAGGCCTTATTTTTATCATTCTTATATATAACTCGTATTCAATAAATAACCTGTGAACAGAAGAGAAATTCTTGGCAATAATTATAAGAAAATACAAAATACAAGCAACTCATCTCATAGCCCTCAGAATTCATTACCGTTGAAACACTGTTGACATCTGAAGATTGTCACATGAATAAATTGTATTATTTACTTACCAGCTTCTTGCTACTGCAAATATAATAGAACATTAGTCTCAATGTTCAGAGTTTGGTTGGGCTTTCAGGGGAAGGATATATTTCATTTAGTGCTGTACCTCTCCATATTTTTACTTCTATAACTTCTCCTTAAGGCTTATTCCAATAACGAAATTCTCTCCTTATAAAGAGCATCAAATCTTAAAACCAAAGGAGATAAATAATTTCACACTATCTGTAATAATTATAGAATTTTAAACTTGCTAATTGGTTTATATGCTTTTTGACACTTTGGTCAGCATCACTTTCTACCAAAATAAAACACTAAGCTTTGATCTTCAAACATTTGTATATGTAAAAGTTTACCTATTTTTGTTTGTTGTAGAGCAGTTTAAAAAGAAGAAAAACTAGTCTACTTCACTAGTAATTTGTTTTTTCTTTTTTCATTGTTCAGCTATATAATGAGGAGATCCTGGATCTTTTTGATAGCACAAGAGACCCTGAGAATCGCCACCGAAAATCAAACATCAAAATCCATGAAGATGCCAGTGGTGGTATCTATACCACAGGTGTTACATCACGTCTCATTAGCTCGCAGGATGAGGTAAGTTATTTAATTTTTTTGCATGTAAACTCTTCTATGTTTCATCTCACTGAAACTATAGCAGTTATTAGTTTCTGATTCCATGTTCACAGATGCTAAAAGAGGTTAGATTCGCTTCACTTTATCTAGAAGATAAAGTAGATAAAAATGATCTCAAGTAAAGTTGGACAGATAAATAGTTTTCTGAACAACAGTACTGTATGGAAATTATTTGCCATTAACTTTCTTCCCATATGTTTTTCAACTTCCCCATCTAACCTATGAGTTGTTTCTCATCCATCCAATCAAACTTATCTTCTAAGTCCAGAAAAGGTGTTATTACTTACTCACTCAGTTTCACCTACAAAATATATCTAAAGACTGAGATAGCAAATTCCACTTTCCTACCTTTGCAACGAAGTAGTTAGATGATAAAAACTAAGCTTTAATTGAACTGTAGTAACTGATTTGTGTATGTGTGAGATTTTGAGATTAGAATTTTTCAACTGTGTTTCAAACTTTAGCTTGGTTGCATTCTGAGTTCACTAGGGTTGTTAACATTCCAACATTCTATCCAGATCATAATTGCCATTCATTATTTGGATGGTTTCTATAACTGAACCTATTTTTTCAGCTATGAAAAATCTATCTTCATTTTGCTTCTCATAATGTGAAACAGCTTCTTTAGCTTTCCTTGCGTTTCCATTTTTACTTTTTGCAGCTCAAATTGTTACTCTTATTATGTTTTAACAACTAGAATCTAGCTGATACTGTGCATATTTTGATTGGTTGGAAATATTTCTTAGTTTTAACTGATAACAAGCCTTGGAAGCTACAATAGAGACTGAAGAGGGTGGGATTGGAAAGGGTCTGCTTACACTTTGTCCCTCTGATTATTCCCCATATGTAGTTAAAGATAGAGGCCCCATAAATCTTTCCTCTTACAGACAGAGCAGCAGCTGGGAAATTGTTTTATTTATATTTCATTACTTTAACATACATTCCTTTCCTGGGAATTTATGTGAAGAATCATCTATATATTTTTGTGGTAAATATAAAACAAGCAAAGAATTGGTTTCTCAATAGGAAGACAAAAATCCACACCATTATTCAAAGCCCCTTAAGAACTCACAAAATGCTTATTAAGCATAAAATGAATCAAATCATGCCAAATATTCTTTCCATAGCCAAAACCATATTAAGAAAGCCAAATTCCTGCTCTTGAATGTTGTTCTTCTAAAAGACACTGAACAGCTGCCATGCTCAACTGTAGCTTTGCCAACCTGATGCACTATTGCTTTATTGGATTTCCTTTTCCTTATTGTCTGGAGAAATTCAGCATACCTGAAAAGCATCAGGATGATAAAAACTGGCACTGAATTTATACATAAAGATCCTTCCTTCTTTCATTCAAATAACAATAGTTCTTCTGGTGTAGAATCTTTTTCAGCATACTGAATTGCAAGGAGTGTTGGATTTGTTTTAGATCCTTGCATGGCATATCCTAATATTTCCAATCAAAAGAACATCATTATTTAATCATTGGAAATAACCATATTTAACACTGAATAAGAGAAAGCAGCAATTTTAAAGCAGCTCAGTTATGTGCATAAATATATATGCTTTGAATCTCAATTTTCCAACAATTTTTAAATGTGCTTTTACCAAGGTGACATAAATGTTCTTCTGCCCTGTACATTTTTAAATGTAGCCATTACCATTCAATTGAACATTTAATAATTTCAGAAAATAATTTATTTTGCTACAATCCTAAGATTTTGAATTTCTAGGTAAATTTTCTTAATTTAATCAAACATTTCAATGTATATTGTCAGAATATATGGATCTTTGTTTCATTAGAAATAAAATGAAATTGAATGACCACTTACCATCTTCATATGGTTGTTAATTATTTCAGAAGTGTAACGCAATTAGTCTTCTGCAGAAAGTTCTATTAAGTGCGGAAATACAGAAAGAACCTGAAAATTATCTTTATTCCAGGCCCTTCAATATTGTACAATAGTTACCTTTTCTTGAGTCCTTAATCTTAGGGTTTCTAAGGACCAAGAAAGATACCCCCCAATATTATTTCATCCAGTGAGAGAAACCCTCTTTTTTTCTTCAACCTTCTCCTTCATTTGAAAACCCATTCTCTGAAAATGTCAGGCTTCATTCAGAGATGAAATTCAGCATGTTCCAGCAGATTCACTAGAACCGGTAGTAAATTTTCTAAGCAGTTTGGAGAACCGGTTGTTAGAAGTAATCTCCTTTTGTTTTTTTCCACTTTACAGGGTTAATCCTGTCAGGAAGGCAGGAAAACAATATTCTGGTGTTGTTTCTAGCTTAATCTTTATTGCCCTGCTTACAGAAACTGCCCACCCAGTCACATGACCCCCCCCAGCCACGCCCACCAAGCCACGCCCACAGAACTGGTAGTAAAAAAAATAATTCCACCTCTGGCTTCATTGTATAGTTTATTATTATTTGCAAGTTTTAAGAATTTTGATTAAATGAGACTAATTTTATATAATACCGTAAGATTTGGAATTAACACATTTGTTTACTATATATTTATTTACAATCATTTATCCTAATTTCTTGGGGGAAAAGGGGTCCTTGCACCTGATCTGAAAGTATATCTTCTCTTTCACTGCAGCTGATCCAGTGCCTGAAACAGGGAGCTCTCTCCCGAACCACAGCCAGCACTCAGATGAACGTCCAAAGTTCCCGCTCCCACGCTATCTTTACAATCTACCTTTGCCAAATGCGTGTCTGCTCTCCTGTACACTTGGTAAGGCCATAAGGAGAAGAAGCAGAGATCAGAAGGGGACCTGTCTCTTGCCCTCTTCTATCAAATGGAAAGGGTGGAATTTTTAATAGCAAAGAAGTAGTGTAGGAATTAGAGACACAGCAAGAACATTGATTGGGTGTAGTGAATGAGAACTTCTTGGGAACTTGAATCAGTCTCGTTATCTCAGAAGAGGAAGTGTGGCTTCTTGTGCCAGCAGCAAATTAATTTTGTGGGTGTATTTTTGGTTTTATGACAATATAACCATAGTTGATATTTT
The DNA here is from genome assembly GCA_017656035.1 of Myanophis thanlyinensis. Lineage (NCBI taxonomy): Eukaryota > Metazoa > Chordata > Lepidosauria > Squamata > Homalopsidae > Myanophis > Myanophis thanlyinensis. The sequence continues at coordinate 661 of JAEANM010011480.1, read as the reverse complement.
ATATGGTACAGGTGCTAGCAAATTATACCGTGTAACCTAATGCCGGGACTTGTTCTTACTACAGGTGAACGGAGATACAAATAGTCTCCTGGATGGATCCCAACCTACCAGTGAATATGAGACCCGAACAGCCAAGTTCCACTTTGTTGATCTGGCTGGCTCAGAGAGGTTGAAACGAACTGGGGCCACAGGGGAGAGAGCTAAAGAAGGAATCTCTATTAATTGTGGTTTGGTATGGTGGATTGCTTTTAAGACTGAATGTGGTATTTTTGGTTGTAGTTTTATTATGTTTTAAACATACAGTTTTTACTTTATTATTTTCCATTGGTGAATCTCTGTTGGTGAATTGTGTTTGCTGCTTTGAGCATTTTTGCTTGAATAGATTGGTGGGATATAAACAATAAATGGGTGGTGAGGAAGAGAGTCCTCCTTAATGTTCAGTCCAGCATCTTGTGATTCAGGGCACTTTCTTGCATAGCCCCAGGCTTTGCTCCATAGACTGTCACAGTCGTGTTGAAAAGAACCCTCTTTGCAATCATCTCAGAACATAAAGGACACTAGAAACGCTCACTAATGCTCTATCCCAGGGGTCGGGAACCTTTTTGACTCAGAGAGCCATGAAAGCAAAATATTTGGAAATTTATTTCAGTAAGAACCATAT
>JAEANM010011479.1:0-15253 GCA_017656035.1 Myanophis thanlyinensis | reverse complement strand
TCTAGTCTAGTCTAGTCTAGTCTAGTCTAGTCAAGCCAAGCCAAGCCAAGCCAAGCCAAGCCAAGCCAAGCCAAGCCAAGCCAAGCCAAGCCAGAAGAGAGTGGCCAGCAGTAGGTTGGCCAATTACAATGATGATGAGTGCAGCATCAAAAGACCTGAAAAATGGAGGTCATCTTTGTAAATGCAAACCGTCAACAATGATTTGACATAATCAATCAGTTACATCAAAAATAAATTGAATATTTTCATAATTCACATATGGTCACTTTCAATGGGAATTTTATGAACTTCTGAATAATGCATACTGACATAATGCTATTGTACAGACAGAAAATGAATGACTCCATAATCATTTCTACTAATATACTGATGGATTTATTTCAACTGCTTCATGAATGATGGAATAGTTGTATTTAATGTATGTATTTAATGTCTTTCACATAATTATTTGTTGATTATTTCTGACCATTATTATAATTGGTGTTGTGCATGTCCCTGAATCCTCTAGGAGTGGACAATCTATAAAAATTGCATACAAAATAAAATATTCATTTGATTGTATACTTACATTTTTCTCACAAGTTGATTTTAGAAATGCTAATTAATTTCCAAGAAAGTAAGAAACAGTATATGGCAAAATATCAATGGGTTTAAATATGCAGGTTAATTAAGAAAATTTACATATCCCCTGTTAAACACTTTGCTTTAGAATGATCTGAAAATAATATTCTAGCTAGGACTGACTTCTTTTGTTGAATAGGTTGTTCCAGTTGAATAAGTTGCAGTAGAAAATAAAATAATCAGCAGCTAAAGTTAATTGGAAGAAATGTACTTTCAAAATATTTCTTTGTTTAAGATTACTTGGGTCTACCTCTTTTAATATGTTGTTCAAACAAAAGATTAAGTGGAAAATTAAGCTTGTATACAAGCAGATGTATACCAATGCCCATTTGATTTCTCCTGGTTTGGTCTACTTCCAATTAAGAAATACAAGACACTTCCTAGAGCTTTTTGTCTGACACATTCCTTCACTGACTGGGGAAAGATATGGATTAGACAAACCACAAAGGTGAAAGAAAGCAGTCAAAATAAATTACCAATTATTCTTCTAGTAGGCTATGTTATTTATGGTCCCATTACATTGAGGAAACCACTTGGTTCTGCTTAACCTGATTTGACTATCATGATATATTCTAAAACTTCATATTACTAAATCTTTTATCTCTATTTGATACTTCGATGCCTGATGCTAAGGTAAAGGCTGGCTGAGGGATGCTAGCATTTAGAAGAGAGGCCATGGGGGACATGCTAAAATGGGGAATGGAGGTGCAGTTTTCCTCATGATTTATAGCTCCCTTGGTTCCCTCCACCCCCGACAAAGCAGCAGCCACTTCCATTGGTCAGGAAGAGTTGTAGTAGGAGGAGTCAGCTTCACTAGGACAATCCTGAGGGTCATCAGAGGAAGGGAAATAGCACAAGCCTATATTATATGTGGAAAGAATGATCCAACAGGCATGGATTTTCTATACTTTGCAAGAATATTTATTTGTATGTATTTATTTATACATTGTTATATCACCCCAGCTTTATAACTCTGGTTGGTGTGCAAGACTCTCCAAACAGCAATTTTAAGGTATAATCACATCAGCAAAACAATACTAACCTTCCTAGGAGCCAGGAACAAGTGAACCAACCAAGTCACAAGGGGAATAATTTCCATAAAATAACTGAGAAGGCCTGTCATCCTCCTCCCCATTCTCTTCCTGTTAAAGCAGCACTTTACAAAAGTCTCCCTTGCTTATCTAAGGTAAGTCAAATTCATTTTGGATAGGGGAGGATCCTAAGAATTATTATTTTTCTTTGTTGAACATATATGACACCACTTTTACTAACTGTTTTGGAATGTCATCTAAACTACCTTTAAAATAAAGAAGATATGTCTGCTGATAAAAAGGCCCACAGAATAAATAAAAGTTCAATAAGTATTAAACTTATTTATTTGCTTCTTTGTTAGTGCTGATTCACCACCAACAACATGTAAGTATCCAATGATTTAACAATATCAGAGAGAGAGATTGTTTTGACTAATTGTAACTACAATAACATAAGCTTCCTAACAGACAGGAAGCAGCAGGTGAAGCTAGGCAAAATCACATCAGATACCTGTACAATTAGCACAGAGTCCCTCCCCCCAGTTGTATGCTCTCTCCACTTCTCTTCTCTCTATATACCAATGACTGCATCTCAAAAGATCCCTCTGTTAAAGTACTGAAGTTTGCAGATGATACAACAGTGATTGCTCTCATTCGAGACAATGATGAATCTGCATGCAGATGGGAGGTTGAACAACAATATTGAACTGAACACAATCAAAATCATAGAAATGGTGGTAGGTTTTAGGAGAAACCCTCCTATACTACCACCTCTAGATAATACGGTAACAACAGTAGAGACCTTCAAATTTCTAGGTTCTATAATATCTCAAGACTTAAAATGGACACCTGAAATCAAAAATGTCATCAAAAAGCACAACAAAGAATGTTTTTTCTGCGCTAACTCAGACAGCTCAAACTGCCCAAGGATCTGCTGATTCAGTTCTACAGAGGAATTATTGAATATGTCATCTGAACCTCTATAACTGGCTTGTTTGGCTCTACAACCCAACAAGACCGACATCAGCCAATAATTAGAACTGCAGAAAAAACAATTACTACCAACCTGCCTTCCATTGAGGACCTGTATAATACATGAGTCAAAAAGAGGGCTATGAAAATATCTACATCCCCTCACATCCTGGACATAAATTGTGTTAACTTCTTAATTCAATTCAATTCTTTATTGTCAATGCACAACATGTGTGTAGTGAAATTCTACTCTCAAAACAACACTATAGGGCACTGCACAGCAGAACAACTAGACACAAGGATAGTTCCCCCCACCCCTGAATACTATCACTCTGCTAAACAACTAATTCCCACAACAATGTCAAACTATTTACTAAGTCTGTATTACTATTATTCTTTTAATACTTCCTATTACCTATCCCCTTCCACTTATAGCTATAACTTTGTTGCTTGTATCTTTATGATTTATATTGTTTTATTATTTCCTAGTATGATTTGATTGCTTATTTAGTAATCTATGACTATCACCAAGTGTTGTATCTTATGATTCTTGATAAATGTATTTTTTTTTTTTATTATGTACACTGAGAGTAAATGCACCAAAGACAAATTCCTTGTGTATCCAATCACACTTGGCCAATAAAAAATTCTATTCTGTTATGCTCTGCTCTGTTCTATTCTGTTCTACATAAAATCCAAAATCATACAGAACAATTCCACAATATACAATAACACATTACAGACATGTACATAATTCATCAGTTTGATTTAGTAATTGAACAATAAATATTATATCAAATCAAATATGATATACTATAATTATGGTGAGAAATCTGATATCAGCATACAGTGAAATCAAACAGGGTCTCAGACTGTGGAAGACCCAACATAGTCAAGATCAACATTTGTTTATTGTGTTTTATTTTAGTTTTCCTGGTGTCAAGAAAAATGTCTGCAGCTGTCAACATCTCCTTTCCACAAATGTTTCTGAGCTTTGATTAAATGTAGTGTCCAGTTGTGATACTATCTTTGGATTCTTTCTGAAGACAGAATATAGCTCTAGCACTTAGACTGCTTTATAGTGCTTTATAGACCTCTCTAAGTGGTTTTCAGAGTCAGCATATTGCCCCCAACAATCTGGATCATCGGAAGAAGAGAAGGCTGAATCAACCTTGAACTGGTCAGGATTGAAGTTGAGCTGCTGGCAGTCAGCAGAATTAGCCTGCAATACTACATTCTAACCACTGGGCCACCAGGGCTCCTCAATATCTTCACCATTAGTGTTACTCAATAAAATGCCACCAAACAATTTGAAATAGGTTCATGTTCTTCCTTAATGCACAATATTATCCTGCATAGTTTTCCATATTTATTTTATTAATTTAACGAATGTTTATAGATCTGCAATTATATGATGTCCAAAAACCCCCACTATTTTTTTTCATCAATGGGAACAAGATACTGAAGGCAGTAAGCCAAAATGTTGGGTTTCCCCCTCCCTGTTTTCTATAAGCAAGGCATTCATGGGAAATAAGCACACAATTGTGTGCCATTTTTAGTAGTGTGGGTGTTTTTGCATGTTTTATCCAAAACAAAGTCTAAACGAAACTATATTCTAATTGCAATTACAGAAGAAAGATTAGGAGTAGACCTGTGTTAGTCTGTGACTGGCAAAAATGTAGGGGGAAATTGGAAGTAGCTTTTTGATTAACAATTCATCTGATCAAGTCAGCTAAATTTCACAAAAGGTTATACCATTTAATAAAATGTATTAGTCAAAAAGGTGCTGCTACCAGACTTGTGTGTATGCGTGTGCACACGTGTGCACACTCACTTTATTTTTGCCACACAAAGCAAAGGTAAAAAAAGGATAAAAAAATGCAAGCTTTTTTTGAAGTACCAAATATACTAAGAAGGAAAAAGTCTAAGAGAACAATTTATCATAAAGGGTATATAAAATGTGAATCTGATGTAATCTGGGTACTTTAACCTGCAGCAGTATGTGGATTAGGTAAAGATTCTGGCTGGCTGCACATTATTTTATGTATACATACCTGATTTAATTAATAATGATAAAAACTATAAATTTTCAACTCCATTGAAACTTGCTGATAAAAAAAAAAATCACCTTGTGAATTAGTTAAGCATAATGAAACCTTTGAAAATGCAATCAATGGCAAACCAAAGATGAATATCTGTAAATCTCTTTTTTAAAGCATTGTTATCATTGAGGGGGGTTTGGCCTTCAAAAGTTTGAATTATAATTCATGGGAAATGGAGCTGATCTTCTAGAGTTTTAAATTTTAGAAGCATAAAAATGTTGGTGTTTCTAAAAGATGGAAGTTTTTATTTTATATATGCATCTGCTACTGCAAAATCCAATTAACCTTGAATTTTTATACTTTTGAAACTTGCATTCAAGCCAGCCTCTAGAAAACTGAGTTGCTTTGGGCATAAGAAAAGGTTTGGAGGTTGTGGATGAAGGAAAATTAAGACGTTTGAGAAATGGATAATGAAAAGTTTTTTGAACAATTGACTTTGTTGTTGAATTCCCCAAGTGAGCATGTTTATGAGGAGCTAAGTGAAAAAGTGCTTTTTATGTCATTAAATTTGCTTGGTTTTTGTGAAGTTCTGTGGGAATTGCAAGAACTGATTTCTATTAGTTTTTTTTTTCAAAAAGAGTTATCATAGAAAGTCCATTATTGTAAAAAAATAAAAAAAAAACTTTTGTTTTTAAAATGTGTAATTTATTTTAAAGATTATTTAATGGATAAACCAACCCTGGTAAGGCTGTAATTTTCCATTGTCTTTTGTTGAATGAGTTCAATAGAATAAATATTTGGCAGACCAGCTAGCTTGTGCTATTTCATAAAAGTTAAAAAGAAGTTTCACTTGAATTATCTGTTCTAATATTCAGTTTGTTTTAAAAAAAATATCTGCATCCTAATTTGACTTCTTGAAATTTCAGAAACATTTAAACATAAACAGTTTTATAGTAAAGTAATTCCTCCTAACTAAACCATTTCCTCCAAAAATATTCTGGATATTTACTCTCAGTTTCAAATTATGTCAGAAGGTATATGAACCATGGTGGTGCAGTGGTTAGAATGCAGTACTGCAGGCTATTTCAGGTTGACTTAGCCTTACATCCTTCCTGAGGTCAGTAAAATGAGGAGCCAGATTATTGCTAACTCTACAAACCGCTTAGAAAGGGCTGTAAAGCACTGTAAACCGGTATATAAATCCAAGTGCTATTGCTATAAGTCATAGAAACAACAATTTTTTTCCATAAAGAAAATACTACTTTCTTACTCTTCTCTCTATTTTCTGGTAAATAATTGCTCTGTCAAAGGAATATATAGTAAGAACACGTGAAAAATGTAAGCACAATTCTCCGTATTTTAAAAGTTAATTTATTATTTTAGACTCTGTTATGGAGCAACATGTAGAGATGATGTCAGTGTGAAATTATAAAAAGAGCCTTGTTTGATCAGCTCAAAAGTCCATCTAATCCTGCATCTTTTTTTCTGGACTTCTGGAGGGAAAATAATAAGGTAGGGACAAGGACATTTCTCTTCTATTCAGGTGTTGAAAATAACTGTCATTGAAAAGAAAAGTTTCACTCATGTCTACTAAGAATTATTAGGTATAATAACTACCATCAATTAATCTAACAGCCTTTGAAGCCATCTAAATTTTGGAAGTGGATTTCATAATTGTTGTGTGTCTGCTCTAATTCACTGCTTGTCACTGCCTAACTGGAGTTTGGGTATTATGAAAAACAGCATGAAGAATTTAGTTTTTTTCTTCACTCCAATCATATTTGGAGGTAATTATAACATTATGAACAGCAAGGAAAGAAATACATTGCTTTCCTCCTTCACAAAATACTAGATCTTGAATTTTCCAATGGCTGAATGATAGAGTCAAATAAAAATATTTATTTATTTTAACTTTCAGAGTTCTATTAATTCATGATCCTATCAAGGATTGAATTTCTTGCACTGCTTCAGAGTTACCAAATACTGAAAACATTACCAGTAATTACTATTTCATTATTTCATGAGTCCATTTTCATATACTGTAGTCAATTTAAAAAAAAAAAAAAACGTTTAAACTTATTTATTTACTTAATTTACTGTATACAGCTACCCATTTATCCAGACAAACTCTAGGTGTTAAAAAGGGAAAATATTATAGAACCAAATCTAACAGAAATAAATTGAGGCCCAGAAAATCTCAGTAACTACTAATTAGATGTAATGATGCCAGAGTTCTGTCACTAACATCTTAGCCCCATTGCCTGGGTGAAGAGCCAGTTTTTTCACAACCTTCTGAAAGGGGCAAACCATATTTTGAGGCAGGGGAGAGTTGTTCCATATGACAGGTGCCCTGACAGTAAAACTGGCTTCTTGGGACCTATGAAGTGACATTGATTCATTAAGGGCACTTGGGGCATGAACACTCTTCCAGATCGATTAGAAACCCCTGGGAAATGGCAATCATTCTTGAGACAAATAAATCTACTAGACAAGAAAATGAGCAGGTAACAGCATCCAAGTATGGTAAAGGATCATCAGTCAGTGTTAGAAAGCAAAAATGGTCATGAATTTTCAAATGAAGTCTTTAACAGATTTAACAACTTTGAGCTATAGGTAGACATGGGCTCGATAAAAGGAAAGTTTTTAATTTGATTATTTTTCTTGGAAGGAGCCTGGGTTGGCTAATTAAAAGGCTGACTTTAAAGATTTACCTCTAGTGTGGCCATTTTTAAATAAAAAATGCAAGAGTAAAACTAGGTTGTTGTTTTTTTTAGACATACCCTTTGACTTAATTAAAAGTAATAGACTCCTAAATTCAATTAGCAACAGACCAGTAAACAAAATATAATCAAGAGCTTTGTGTAATTGTGTGTGGGGATTGTTGCTGTTTCTGGTAATTTTTTTTAATTCAAATTTAGTACAAGAATGGATTGTATGCCAATATTTTGTGATGTCAGCTATACAAATAAACTATTAAAAGTCATATGATCAGAATTCCTGCATGTATGAACTCCTTTGAAGCAGGTCCTCCAGCTTCTGTCAATTCTCATTTTAATGAACCCATCCATCTCAACATAGAGATGCGCCAATATATGTTTTGTTCCAAATAAACCAGAAAAGAATCATGCAGAGTGTAAAAAAAAAGAATATTTCATGTAGTTCTTAATTAATGCCAATAAATACTGTAAATGTACCATAATTGTGAAAAAGCATCCATTAATTCACACTAGGTGTTCTGCAAATGTATGCAAAAGATAGATATTTTCTGTCTATCAAGTCTGGACTTTTGTGAAGATACCAATTACAATTTATATCAGTTGTTGAAAAATGGATTATAACACCTTCCTGATTTGTTAATATTTTAATTTAAAATATTCATGGGAAGAATATGTTGATGAAGCCCTATCTTTCCCTTCTGTTCTATTTATATTTACTAGTCTATTAGTATAATGACAGAACGAAATAGAAGAAATAACTGCAGAGCAAAATATGAGAAGCACATCAACAAAGATGGTCTTTGTAATACAAAATTAAAGTACATATTAAGACTTCTAGTTCTGATTCACTTAAAAATTCTGCAGGTTTCTATATCATTTTTGAAGGTCCCCACTCTACATTATATTGAACTATTCAGAAAGGTGCTTTAATCTGAAAAAAAAAATTGTTTCCCCATGTAAATTACTCTAAGCACCAAGGAATTTTGCAAGACCCATATGGAGATGATATTGCTCATTGAAATATTCCAAACTGATATTTAATCTGGTTTATTAGGATTTTCAAAATACAACTGATGGATACTCATTGCATTTTTTAGTGTTGCTAAAGTTCTGCATCAACTGAGATTAGGGATTAATTTGGGAGAAAAATGTCTAAGATTGTTAAACTAATCTTTTCTCTGCTAAAAGGTGAAAAGTTTTCTGAAATCTTTTGGGATGTTTCAATCTATAACCAAGGGCAATAATGTATAAATACTATGAACCCTTTTTATTCTTTCTAATCAAACAAAATATGGAAAGAAATTATGTAAATTGTTTGAGATACTGTCTATCACCAGGCTAATTTCATAGAAATGAGGAAGAACAAGCCTAAATTTGATGTGATGGGAGAAACTGCAGAAGAAATGAACCAGATGTAGTTTGGGATTGCAGAGGGAAAAAAATAAACCAATTAATCCCAGTAGAAACACCAATTTTTTTCAGTGCTCCCTACTAGATTCCCACACAGAAACTTAGTTGGGAAACTGACAAGAAGTCAGAGGCTGCTACTGCTTCCCTGGATTCCACCACCCCCTGGTTTGGTCATTGTGTTTCTTTCTTTTGATAAGGATATATTTCTGAAACAATGACGGGAGACGGGACACAGGTTGACTACTGCAAACATTACTGTGTATAAAAGTCACTGTGTTGCAGTGATATGGTACTGAACTAGTGATAGAGAGACTCAGATTCAGATATTCTCTTAGCCACAGAAACTGGCTGGTTGACCAGTCATTCCCTCTCAGTTCCAGACTGAGAAATTGAAATTGAATCTGCCAAACTACAGTATCTGGGCTAGCCTGGTAGATTATAATTCAAAACCTTCAGTGGGTTTTTTTCTGTCTGCATTGCCAAACACCTTCTGTTGCCTGCAGATAAGTATTTAATCCATCTTGTACATTTTAAAGGTATTCTCACATAAAGTTGCACTAAGTGGTAAAATGCAACTTTAGTAGCTCTGTATAACTTATGGGTTAGGATAAGATGAAGGCAACAGGGCAGGGAAAAAATGTTGCCAGCAAATCTTTGTATCATAAACTGAGGTTTTCCAGCAAACTGAAGTCAAATAACATCAATGTGCTGATTATATCCAATTGTACATCTCAATCCTGAGATAACTAAGCAATGCTATCAAAATTTTAGCTCATTGTCCAGAGATTGTATGGGTTTCAATGGGGAGAAATAGACTTAGGCTCAAACCTGATGAGACTGAATGGCTATGTTTGCTTGGGCTCCCTTATTCTAGGGGTATTATATCTGTAGTCTTATGGAGTTGTAGTCTTATGGAGTTGTAGTCTCCCATGTACTAGTTGTGCACAATCTTACAGTTAATCTTGGGCTAACAAGTCCTGCTCAAATAGCATATAATAATTGTGACTGAGAAGTTTCCACAGTTCCCTATGGTGTGCCAGTTGTACATCCTCCGCAACTGGAAGACTCTTCATGGGGCTCTTGCAGTCATCACTTTATAGTTGGACTACTGCAACATGCTCTACATTAGACTTTTCTCAAAACCTAAGCCAGTTTAGAATATATGGGCAGTGTTAAGCATGTATTGGCATATGCATCGGTCACTACTGTCCTGCAAGTCACACCAGTTGCCATTGGGTTTTGGGATGCAATTCAAGGTGCTGGTTTTCATCTATAGCCCTAGTACTGTGGTGGATAGAATGCATGGGAAAGTTTCTCTGGGTTATGAACACCTGCCGTGGGACGTCCTAGGTGAAACATTGGGACTTTCTTTGAAGGGGTTGGTGAGAAATTAACATGTGATAATTAGTGGGGTGGAACTTTCAGTTTTACTTGGGTGGAGAAAGCCCAGGAAATTTAAATTCAGGATTTCTCCAGACCATACCAGAACGATGTCTTCAATAAAATCTTATTCTATGGACTTTCGTTTCTTTAGAATTCTGATTGCGTTGCTGACATTGTTGGAACCCTGACAGCAGTATTGTAGGCTAACTCTGCCTATGGCCTGGAGTTAATTCTGATAGGGCTTGAGGTTGACTCAGCCTTCCATCCTTCCAAGGTCAGTAAAATGACCCAGATTGTTAGGGGCGATATGCTGATTTTGTAAACTGCTTAGAATAAAGCATATGAAGTGGTATATAAGTGTAAGTGCTATTGCAATAAATCTCTTCTTGCCATAGAGCCTGGCTACTTGAAGAACATTTATTTTTAAATGTTTCTGCCTATTCAGTGAGGTCAGGGAAAGTGAATGTGCTTTGGATCCAATCAATCAAATAATGTAATCTTGCCATGATTCCTACCCTCTGGAAAGATATCTCACCAGAAATCCATGCTGCTCCCACCTTGTATTCTTAAAACTTAGTTGATTCTCTCAGATCTTGAAATAGGACAGTTTTGAAGTTCCTATTTTGAGGGGGATGTTTGTGATATTCAGTAAGCCTTCTGCTTGTCTCTGTGAACACAATTCAAAAAATTGTTCAGATTCATTGAGAAGTCAGGAATAGGGGGATAGTTTGAAACTGAATTAAATAAAATAATTGGATTTCATAAAACATGGAAAAATGGTAAGAAAAAATATCTAATGGTTGTTTGCGTTTATTTGGTTTTTCTTTCCTTTTTATTTGTTGTTTTTAATTGTTAATTTATAGTTTATTTTTATTTTATTAAGTATCATTAAATTTATTTAAATTATTTTAAAAAGTAAACATTATTTTTATTTTATTTTACATCAGTACAAAAAGGCCCTTATTAGGAATCAGAGACATTTTGCTTTATATGTTTAAAAAAAATTAATGACATAATAGAAACATATTTTTTTTAAAAAGTGAAATGAATATTGATAGATAATGTTGTTATGTCTTAAGCAAGCAAATAAATAAAAAGATTGCTAAAGCAAATCTGAATCATTTCAGAAATGTTACCATGCCTATTAAATTTATTTTACTTTGCTTAGATCTAGGCAGAACATCTTTCCTAATTTTGTAAGATTAATCAGAGAAGCAAAGTATTACTGGTTGTGTGCAGAATGAATTGGCTTATGTTTGAGTGACATATATAATGTCAGAATATATCAGTATTCATAATGGGTGTGAATCAAATCTATCAAAGGCTATAAAGGAAATCCAGTCAGAATGAACTGAAGTTGCTGAATCCAGCACTTTCATTTTAGAAATTCACATCAATTTCATATCAAGAACAGGAAGAACAAGATAACCTTTCCCTACAGAATATGTATAGAAGTTTGCCAATTGCCATAAATTCTCAAGCAGTGTGTTTCTATATGCTAATTTTAGGTACCCTGGAAGAGGGAACTTTTTTTTTTTTTTGGCCAGGATATAATGTAGGCTTGCCAACTTGCAACCAATCAAGTTGAAAAGTAGCCTTATACTCAATAGATATAAAAAGAAAAGAAAAGAAAAGAAAAGGAGGTATGTCAATCCCTTGAAATTGAATGTGAATTTCCCATCATCCACAGCTGTTCCAAAGCTCCCTGGTGTGATTTTACCTACTTCCACGGAATGGATTCCAATCCAAAAGATGAATCTATCTTCAGCATCACCAGAATCCACTGATAATCCCAATTTTATACTCTGTTACGTGATGCTCTCTAGTGTTCAGGGCATAATTTATACACTTTTCCCTACGTAAAATACTGATTAACCAAAATACAGGGAAGAGAAAATAATATTCTTAAGAGTATTCATAATTATTGGTATATCACTTTCTTTGAATATTGGGTTGACCAGTATTGTCCAATTTTATGTTATCACATTTATCTCTTGGTCCCTGAAGGTGTGGCCTCCCATTCTAGTCACTTCACTGCTATCTTCACATATTTTTTCTTATTATTATCAGTAGTATCACTACCTATTCATAACAAAGACAGGGATAACCACAAGCCTTTCTAATGTTATGTCTGATAATGTGTTTGTGGTGAGGGCATCTGTTATGCATTCATTCCTACTTCTAAAACCAACATTAGCCTGGTTGATCTTTCTCATCTCATTATCAGCTTCATGGATGAAAAACAGCAGTATTTTGCATATAACATTAAATATGTTTGCATCAAAGTTTAACATTAAACTTTGTTGTTTGGCTGTTATTTTAATTTAGCACAGTTCTTCTACATATCTCATAATGCTTGCTTTGTTTTGAATTAAATTAACACAATGAAAGAAAATGTGTTAATAGAACCCTCTGCTTATGAAATTCTTCAAATTGCATTAAATTACCATTACTTCTCCTCAAATGTAAATAAACTGTACCGGTTGCCCACTGTTTTGTATGTTGTATCTCCGAAACTATATTCTTAGCATACCTTTTCTGGAGTGGCTGTTTATGATTACCCTCTCCACCCCCAAGTAAGAAATCTGTCATTTATTAGTGCATTCCTGCACCCACATTGCTTTAGTTATTCAAATATCTGCTTATATATATTCTGAAACTCCTTGCTCCCTAATGCAAGAAAACAACACATTTATTATCATTTTAAGGAAGAGAAGTGTTATGTTAGTTTTCCTGTAGCTTTAACAAGAAAGTTGTGAGTTGTCTTGGGGATGAGGATTGAGAAAAGAAAATATGAAAGAGGACATGAAAAGAAAAAAAAATCTAAATTGTTTTCTTTCATCTGCCTTTGTGCTTCAGTGAGCAATTGAAAAGGTATTATCAAATGAAAAGAAAAACAGGGAAGCATCTTCACCAGAATATACCCAAAGGAAATTTTCAGTAAGAACAAACAAAGTGTCAATTGAAACAGGAGTTCCTGTGGATAGATTGTTCCTATGGTTGTCCTTTTGGATGTGTTAGTTATTCCTGAAGGAGTAGATGCATACCTTGGGTATGCACAGTGACTCACCATCTTCCATAAAGACTAAAACAATTGTGGTGACAAGGAATTTGGTCACACTTGGCTGATATATCAGATTATTGACAAACATTTTGATAACCTCACATCTCATTTACTGTATATAACAAATCTATATTGTGGGGCCCATCATGAAATATAAGGAAGGGGCAAAATATAGCTGTCAGCCCTGGATTTGCCATCCAGTCCGGGGCTGCCATTCATGTGGGGGTGGGCACACAAGAGACAGCACAGAGAACCAAAGGCAAGCTCTCGCCCTCATACCAGGATTTCCCAAGGCTGACAATCAATTGGGGAGGCCACAACTGATGTGTGCATCACCGGAGCAGCGGGGCAGCCATAGGAGGGGCAAGCAGCCACAGCCACAGCTTTGTCTGAATGCCGGGACTCTCCAGCTCAGCAGGCCAACAATCAGCTGTGAAGGGAACAGCTAATGAGCACAGCTGGTGCAGGCACACATGGAGCGGCGGCTGTAATGCAGGGACAAACCAATGTAGCTAAAAACCAACTAGTTACAGCGTGAGGGCAGGGACGCATGCACAGAAAGCGTGGCGTGGCAGGGAGCACCTAAATGGTGGCAGGAGCACCTGGATGCCGCGCTGACTTCACTCCACTTTGTGTGTATGTCAGTCAGTGCCAGAGGTTTTTTGCAGATTAAACCTGATTTCACTGATCTTCATCTGTGTGGTTTGCTTGTTTCTGCTGTGGCCAACTGACAATAGCCACATCTCTGGCTTATATACCTAGCCATTGCCTTATTTCAATAACTTCACTGCACTGATAGCTGAAACTAAGTGGAATTAGAGATATTGCTATTAATCTATTAACAAGAGCCAGCTTGGTGTAGTGTTTAAGGCATAAGGGAGAGCATGAGGTCTTGTTCTGCCTTAGGTACAAAGCCAGCTGTATGATCTTGAGTCAGTCACTCTTTCTCTTAAATCTAGAAAGAAGGCCATGGCAAGTCACTTCCGAAGTGAAAAAAAAGATTGCAGAGATTTGTCCTGACAGTTGCCCAAAATCAATACTGATTTGAAGGCACAACAGGAGAGGAGAGGAGAGGAGAGGAGAGGAGGTTTATTACGTTTGAAACAGCTTGGAACCAGAATGCCTTCTGACATACCCTATCCAGTGTGAATATGATCAGAGGTAGAGATTGATTTCTTCCTGTAGAGATTAATTTCATATCAAATAAAAAGGGAATTTTCCCCCCTGGTATTACAGACATGCTTTGGAACAGTCATGTTCTAGAATTATGGGCTGTCCCATAACCCCACTGGAAGAAATAGCCAGATCCCGCTGTCTCAACAGAGTGAGAAAAATCCTCAAGGATGACTATCAGCCTGGACAGCACTTCTTCATACTTCTACCATCGGGCAAGAGATACAGAAGCATAGCCAGCCAGACAAATAGGCTGAAAAATAGCTTCTATCTATGGGCCATCTGACTTCTAAATGACACATAACACCATGACTAGACTTAATACAACAGACTCACATTACCAGTGTAACGTGCAATATGTATATACCGGTGGAATATGGAAAATATTTGTAGTCACCCTGGGATTTGAAAGCTTATACTATTGTGGTGGAATTTCTTATTGTCTTCCTTGGGGCTTTTTGCTGTATGATTCTATATGATTCTTTTTATTGTTATATTTAACATGTTTTTATATTAAAGGTAAATGCTATTCCATTCCATTTCATTTTTAAAATATAGATCCTTGTGGAATTGCATGATAAATGATAAATTATTTAAAATTAAAAAAGACTTGGATCAAAATTATCATATCCAGAGATGCAATTCAGAGGGGGAAGGGAGCTTGTTGCTTAAGAAGAACATCTGAAAAATGTTGAGAAAATATGCTTCACTAATTTCCCAGGTGAGGTGAGGATGTGGGGTGGAAGTTCTTTACATCTCCAGCCTTCAGGATATGTTGACTAAGCTGAATTGGCAAAGTATAGTTTAGTGATACCTCTAGGTGTTTTGTTTTGTTTTGTT